>PVIW01005690.1:80908-101419 GCA_004026585.1 Noctilio leporinus
GGGGGACAGAGGGGAGCAAAAAGGGGATGGATGTAATACAACAAAAATAAAATTAAATATATATATATGTATATAATAATTTGTTAGAATATTTTATAAATGTATGTATATATATAAGCTCTACTTAAATATATAATTATACTAAAGTGAAAAATGTCACTTTGTTTTATTATTTTTATTAAAAATTTTAAAAAGATTTTATTATTTTTAGAGAGAAGGGAAGGGATAGAGGGAGAGAGGGAGAGAGGGAGAGAGACATCATTGTGTAGTTGCCTTTCACCTGCCTCCAGCTAGAACCTGGCTGGAGATCTGGCTTGCAACCTGGTTATGTGCCCTGGCTGGGAATCAAACCAGTGACCTTTGGGTTCTCAGGCTGGCGCCTTATCCACTGAGCCACCAGCCAAGGCGAAAAATTTCACTTTGGTCACTAGGGTTTACTCAATGACTTTTTTTTTTTTTTTTTAAGATTTTATTAATTATTTCCAGAGAGAAGGGCAGGAAGGGAGGAAGAATGAGAGAGAAGCATCAATGTATGGTTGCCTTTCACTTCCTTCAGCTAAGGACCTGACTGGAGACCTGGCTTGCAATCTGGTTGTGTGCACTGACTAGGAATTGAACCAACGACCTTTGGATTTGCAATCCCCTGAGCCACACCAGCCAGGTCAATGACTTTCTTAAGGAGAATTTAATTTCCTTCCACAAAAGATAACCAGAATAGATACATTTTCACATTTTAAAAAGTGCATTATACAAATGAAATAATAGAATACATATTCTATTATGTCTGGCTGTTTTGTTTTGTTTTTTTATTCATTCATCTCTTTGCTAGCACTGTCATTCCCATTGCTCTGTAGTATTCCACTCTGTGAGTATGACCATATGGAGTGAAGCAAAGGAGGTTTATAGTTGTTCATATGAAAAATAATGCAATAATTAATAAATAATAAAATGAGCATAAACCCTATGTATGTTTTGCATACCCAGAGCTCTAAACCTAGTTTTTTCCCCACCCTGTATTATTTATCCATTCTACTATTGACAGGTATTTGGGTAATTTTAAGTTTGTTCAATTATGAACAGTTATAATCTAGTCATTCTAGTAGCTGGCTATAGGTGAATATATAAAGATAAAAGTAAAAGCATGACAATTCAATCATAAAGTATGATTGTGTACCATTTTAGTGGTTGAACCCAGAAACATTTTCCCAAGTGAATGTAACAATTGGCTTTCCCATCAGCAATGTAAGAGACTTTTGGTTGTTGTATATACTTGAAACACATATTTCAAGCTTTCATTTTAGCCACATTGTTGCATATGTAGTGGAAGTCATTGTGATTGCTTTGGGTACTTTGGGCATTTTAATGAGATTAATGTTTTCTATCTATGAACATGGTATATGCTTCCACTTATTTGTATCTTCTTTAATTTATTTCTTCAGTTCTTATAATTTTCTTAATATGGGTCTTTAACTTCCTTGGTTAGATTTATTCCTAGATATTTTACACAATTTTAAAGCAATTGTGAAAGGGATTGTTTTCTTAATTTCCCTTTCTGATAGTTCATTATTGGCATATAAACATGCAACTAACTTCTGAATATTAATTTTGTATCCTGCTACTTTATTGAATGCTTTTATTAGTTCCAGAAGTTTTTGGTGGAATCTTTAGGGTTCCCTATGTATAGTATCATGTCATCTGCAAATGATGATAGTTTTACTTCTTCCTTCCCAAGTTGGATGCCTTTTATTTCTTCTTCTTGCCTGATTGCTGTGACTAGTTAGGACTTCCATTACTATGTTGAAACAGACATCCCTATCTTGGTCCCAATCTTAAGGAGAATGTTTGTAGTTTTTGCCTGTTCAGTATGATATTGGCAGTAGGTTTGTCATATATGATCCTTATTTTTAGATATGTTCCCTCTATTTCCATTTTGCTGAGAGTTTTTATCATAAATGGGTGCTGGATTTTATCAAGTACTTTTTCTGTATCTGTTGATAGGGTCATATGGTTTTTAACCTTCATTTTGTTTATGTGTTGTATCATAGTTATTGATTTGTGAGTGTTGTACCAACTTTGCATCCTCAAAATAAATCCCCCTTGATTATGGTATATGGTATTTTTGATGAATTGCTGTATTCATTTTGCTAATATTTTGTTGAGGACTTTAGCATCTGTGTTCAGCAGCAATATTGACCTATAACATTTTTTTTGTAGTGACTTTATATTGTTTTGGAATTAGGATAATGATGACTTTGTAAAATGAAAAAGCAAGATTTCCCTCTTCTTGAATTTTTTGCAATAATTTGAGGAGAGGTCTTAGTCCTCAGAATGTTTAGTAAAATTTACTTGTGAAGCCATCTGGTCCAGGGCTTTTGTTTGTTGGGAGTTTTTGAATTACTGCTTCAATTTCACTATGTGTAATCTGTTTAGATTCTCTGATTCTTTCTGATTGAACATTTCTAGAAACTGATCAACTGATCCAATTCCTACAGATTATCCAATTTATTGGCACATAGTTATTTGTAATTTTTAAAATAATTTTTGCATTTCTTAAGGAGTATAACTCCCTCCTTTGATTTGTGAACTATTGTTTCAACTGAGAATATATTAATATATTATGTTTTCTGAGAGGGCATTCATTTGTGAATCTCTCTTTGTCTGTCTGTCTGTCTCTCTCACACACACAATTCTGCTCCTCTAGCTCCACCCAGACAAGGGAGGAACATTTTGTAGTCTTAAAGAAAACTTTCCGTATGTATATCATTTATATAATAGTTCCTTATACTCCTTTAAAACATGCTACCTTGTGACTACAGGAAAACTCATTCTCATCGTAACATATCTAGAGTACACACAATCGATATGAATTATCACTGGTGAAGTCTTAACCACTTGGCTGAGGTATTGCTTTGTATTGTCATTTTTCTCTTCTATTTTCTCTTTTCATATTGTACTCTGTGGATAGAAGTGATTGTGCACATTTTTAAGGAGTTGGGAGTTTGGTTCAACTCTCTAAAGATAGAATATCTTCATAAAGTATTTGGAATTATTTTCATGAGGTATGTGTCTCTTCTTCCACAATTATTTATTGAGTCATATATTTATATGAGTATGAATGCCTGGATATTTCATGTATTCTTTGGGCTATAATGCAATTCTATTTTATTTATTTCTCAATGTTTGTATATTTGGCCATTGCAATGCTTTCATTTGGCCAATATGTTCTTTTGGCATACTTCCCTCAATGTAGTTTTGTTTGTTTGTTTTACATTTAGTACTTTAAAAAACTTCATAGCCTTACAAGATGTTCCAGACTCATCTTGTATATTTGCTGCCTCAGTGTTAGAATCAGGGATGGGATATTTTTTAGGAATCTTGGTTTCTTTTATTGTAGAATAGCATAAGAAGCTAACATCTGGACTCTAGATGCACATTGCTACAGTTGTCCATTTTAGGCCATCTTTTCTAACAGACAAATATATATACTAAACTATATATAAATAAATGTGCATAATTTCTATATACTACCATCTATAACTATATTAAGAAAGTGTATTTAATTAATGATTTCAATTATAATCCATTAAAAATTTGATCATCCTAGCCTCTTCCCCTTGAGAATATGTAAGTCTTCACTTCAAAATTGAGAAAAGTATTTCCCATCAACTGGCACTTATTTATGTGTTCAATTCCATATGCATATGTAGCAGTATCAGGATTGTTATCCCACACCCAACAAAGAAAGCAACTCTGTTAACTAGTTTACAATGTTTATATGCATTTCCTTTGGCCTTCATTCATATATTATCCACTCATTTTTCAAATGACTTAAGATAAGTACCATTTCTTGTACTGCCTTTAGTATTGTTGCTTCATGAATTTGAAATACAGTTAAATATTTTTATCACAGTTAGTACTTCTTACTGAAATTCCCTGACTTCCTAAATGACTTTTAAACTGGCATACATTTCCTTTTACTGTAAAATTATATTGGTTTTATAAAATGCATAATATTGTGTATCCACTATTAAGCATCATAAAGAATGTTTCCATTCTTTCCACCACTCTAAATATCTCTGGTATTTCACTTATTCATTCCATTACCCTACTAACACATCTTTAGAAACTTCTGGTCTCTTTACTATTTCTCTAGTTTTGTTTTTTCTGGAATATAATATAATTGGAAGCATAAATTATACAGATTTTTCAGGCTACTTCTTTTACTTAGCAATATGCTTCTAGCATTTCTCTATAGGTCTTCATGAAGTGAAAGTTTATTTTCTTCAGTAAGTAATATTATATCATATGTATATATTAAATATCTATTTATTTATTTATTTAACTGTTGTTCACATTTCCTTGATTTCAGTTTTGAAATTATGAAAAACTTATTATAAACATCCCTGTGCAAGTTTTGTGTGAACAGAAGGTTTCAAATCAGTGTGTAAATACCTAAAATAATAATGCTGAATTGTATGGTAAGGCAAGCTTTACTTTGTAAGAAATTTCAAAACTTTCTTCCAAATGGGGTCATTCTATAAATATTTTCACAATTTAATGCTTGCGAATTCTTATTGTTTCATATCCTCACCAAAAATTGATGCTGACAATTTTTAAAAAATCCAGCCATTGTAAAATGTGTATAGTGGTATATTATTACTGTTTTAATTACAGTTACCCAATTATAAATAATGTTGAGCAGGTTTTCATTTTTCTAAAAAAAAGCACCTTTGCTTTACATCTGTACATTTTTTGATAGGCATCTACTCAGATAGTGGGCCCATTTTTAATGGTTCGTTTTCTAATTGTTGAGCTTAAGGATTTTTTGATATGTTTTGGATACCCCTCTTTTATTAGACCTTGTATATAATTTGTTGTAATTACACATAATTATTTAATTTTTGGTAATAGTACAAATATTTTTTTTAATCCTAATTTTCCATCACTGATGCATGGAAATGCCATCAAAATGTAACCTATATCTTTGCTATACACCTTTATTTGCATTAGGTCTTTTACAGTGATTCTTTGGGATATGCTATAAAGGCAATTATGCAGCTTAAAACAAGGGAGTATACTTTCCTTTGCTATCTGCATATCTATTATACTTCTCTTGTCATATTATTCTATCTACAATTTCCAATACAAATTTGGAGGGGAGTGGTAAGAGGAAACACCCATACTTTGTTTACGATATTAGGAGAAAAAATTTTTTACCTTTAACTTTATTAGCTGTTGGATTTTTTTAGGATATTATTTATAAGGTGAGAAACTTATCATGTATTTCAAGTATGCTGCATATTTTTATCAAAAATTAATTATGCACTTTGTCAAGTGATTTTCTAAATCAGTGTGACCATATGACTTATTTTCTTTATCCTGTTGATATGGTAGATTACAATAATCATTTTTTTAATGTGTAGCTCAACTTGTGTACCTGAAATAAATCCCACTTTGTCATGGTATATAATTTAGTTTATACATTTTTAAAGTTAGTTCCTAATATATTATTTAGGTAGGTTTTTGTTTGCCTTGCATTTGTGGTAATTAAAGATTTTTTTCTTGTAATACTTTTATCTGGTTTTGATCTTAGGATAGGTAATTCTTGGCTCATTACATTTTTAGGGATTGTTTTCTCTAGTTCTATTTTCTGGAAGGGATTGTACAGAACTGGAATCATTTTTGTGCCTTTCAAATAAAATAAATTATGTTTCTATCTTAAATATATTTATTCCTATAGCAAGGTTCACCTCCTGAATCCCTGCCAAATGAGCTAGATTGTATTAAGAAAAGATTGTAGAATTATTTCATTCATCATTTACATCTTTAAAAACATTTAATGGCTATTTACCAAATGCAAACATCGACATGGTTTTAAATTCCACAAACAGGCTCTTCTTGTTCATTACTATATATTCTCAGTGAATAACTTAGTACACAGTAGACACTCAGTAACTAGTCATTGTCTCATCATGACACACACACACACACACACAAATAAGCATTTGGTAAAATGTTTTAAGAATTGAAAAATAGGGTAGGTCACTTAGTATAAAAGGAATAATTGACTTTGCAGTGCTTAATGAAAGCTGTAGGAAATCACTCTTTGCAGATAGATGGGGCCTAGTGAAACATGAACATACTGAAACAGTTGTGGAATCCAACAGCTATACACTTTTTTTTAAATGTCCTATTATTTGAACTAGGTCATTGAAAATGATAAGTGGACATTGGCATATTAATACTATAAGCAGAACACAGTTCTCAAATTGTTAAAGTTCTCACTGTCATACAAAGAGATAATGAGCACATGTGAAAGTCACATTTAACTTGGTGAAAGAACCAGCAAAATGGCAGGGCTTATTAAAATTGGATATGAAGAACTAGGGCTTATATAGCTGGTGTGGTAGAAATGCTAAAATAGGATTGCTAGTTTCAAAAACTGTGAAGAGTTTAAGAATTACACCCTATATGCAAGTTAACATGTTATGTCCTTCATCAAAAACAGATGACAGTCAATTACTCACAGCCAGTTAATTACCAGTTATATGAGCTCCAATTGATAGAAGTTGGGTATGTCAATGAAAAGTTGGCACTGGACAAGTTTTACAGGCAAGGACAACTTTGTTCCCAACTATTGCAAAAGGGGTGAAGCAAAAGTAATTTCTAAGCATGATCCCCATTTGGGAGCCAGTGCATTTTTTTCCCTCTGAAATTCTTCTTGCGGAGCCAAGGGAAACTATCTGCCCAATCCCTAGACAAGAAGTCAGGAAAATGCCAGCTATTGCCACAGGAGAAAGGCTGAACTGAGCTGGACTCAAAGAATGGGAGGTGGTGGATTAAGTGCACAGTGAGTTAGCGGAAATGTAGGGTAGGGTGATCCAGCCACCTGAGTTTGCTCTTTGGTGCTTATCTAAATTAAGTTCCTACTCTCTCACAGAGCCCCACCTTTCTTAATTATTTCTTTTCAAAGGGAAGGCTCTCAAGTCCTTGGAAGGAAATTCCTAAGTTGTAAAACTGGTAAGATCTTGGGATAAAGTTTCTCAAAAGATCAGAGAAAGAATTTACAATGATGAGTATTCTAAAGAAAATGCTCTTAGAGAAGGGCCCAATAGCTGGAAAGAAGCTTAAATTTAGTCAAGCTGAGGAGCACCTTAAATGCAGTCTTATTTAGATGACACTTTCACAGACTGGGTTCCATGGCAAGGGGAAAATTCTGAGTTTAGAGATTCCCATTCTTTGGATAACAGACACAGTCACGTGTGCCCTTTGCTCCAGAAGGAGATACTGTCACTCTCTTTCGAAGATATTTGAAATATTTGACAAAGGGGAAGGAGCAGAAAATGGACTGAAAATAGCCTCTTCAATAAGTGGTGTTGGAAGAACCGGACAGGGACATTAAAAAAAAAGAAAGATTTTAATTTGCATCTCTTTGATGACTAGTGATGTTGAGCATTCTTTCATATGCCTCTGGGTCCTTTGTATATCTTCCTCAGTGAGTTGTCTGTTCAGGTCCTTTGCCCATTTTTTAATTGGGCTGTCTGTCTCCCTGGTGTTGAGTCGCATTAGTTCTTTATATATATTTTGGAGATCAGACCCTTGTCTGAGGTATCATTGGCAATTATGTTTTCCCATACAGTTGGTTCCCTTTGAATTTTGCTGATATTTTCTTTAGCTGAACAGAAACTTTTCAATTTGATATAGTCCCATTTGTTGATTCGTTCTTTTATTTCCTTTGCCCTTGGTGAAGTATCAGTAAACATATTTCTGTGTAGGATATCCGAAAGTTTGCTGCCTATATTTTTCTCCAGGACCTTTATGGTGGCACTGCTTATATTTAAATCCTTTATCCATCTTGAGTTTATTCTGGTGTATGGATGCAAATTAAAACCACAATAAGATACCACCTCACACCTGTCAGAATGGCAATTATCAACAAATCAACAGACAACAAGTGTTGGCGAGGATGCGGGGCAAAGGGAAACCTCATGCACTGTTGGTGGGAATGTAGGCTGGTGCAGCCACTGTGGAAAACAGTATGGGGTTTCCTTAAAAAACTGAAAATGGAACTGCCTTTTGATCCAGCAATTCCACTACTTGGACTATACCCAGAGAATCCTGAAACACCAATTCATAAGAACCTATGTACACCTATGTTCATAGCAGCACTATTTACAATAGCCAAGTGCTGGAAACAGACTAAGTTCCCCTCAGTGGATGATTGGATCAAAAAACTTTGGTACATTTACACAATGGAATTCTATATAGCAGAAAGAAAGAAGGAACTTGTACCCTTCACAACAACATGGATGGAACTGGAGAGTATTATGCTTAGTGAAATAAGCCAGTCAGTGAAGGACAAATATCATATGATCTCACCCATTAAAGGACAATAATGAACAAAACTAACAACAAGCAAAACAGAACCAAATATATGAATACAGTGAATAGGCCTTCAGTGGTCAGGGGGAAAGGGGCTGGGGGGTGGGGGGAGGCAGAGGCCAGGAAGGGGAGCAGCTTAGACAAGAACCTAGTATAAAGGAACCATGGACATGGACAGCAGGTGGGATTAACTTTGGGGGGAACAGGTGGGTGGGGAGGGGGACAGAGGGGAGCAAAAAGGGGATGGATGTAATACAACAACAATAAAATTAAAAAAAAAATAAGAAAGCAAGGGAAGAGGACAAAATAGACTAAGACAAGGGAAGGGTACAATGTGAGATTTTAAATACAAATAAAATTTAAAAAGAATATAAAAGTTTAAAGAAAGAAGATAAAGGATAGTGAATATTCTAAATACAATCAAAGCAAACGAAGCAATATTAGTAGGCTATGCGAAAGAAAGGAAAAAACAACACATTTTGAAGAAGAACAAGATGGAATCTGTCTCAGCAGAGTTTGGTGGTTGCCTCTGACTTCTCTTTATGAACCTGCCTCCAATTCTCTATCAGTTCAAGGTCCTGGGGTGGGTGTCCAACTTCTGTCAGCACAGCCTACATCACCTTCTCCTGCCTCTTCAGGGAGCTTCTGTTATGATTAAGAGGGTGGAACCCCTGGGTTCCTCTGGGAGGCACTGTTCCGTCTTATGGGAAAATGATGGGTGGGTTTCTCCTACCCCTGCCCCACCCATCCTGGCCTGTCTCAGCTTATTTCCAATAATGTATCGTTTCTGATGAATTAACTCAGTTTCAAGGGAGGGGCCAATCCGTGTAGGAAGGTCAGCTCTTCCCTGCTTGGTGCTGACGGCAGCAGTGTGCAAGCTGAGCGGGGCGGGGCCCTGATTCCCCCTGCGGCACACATTTCTGGTCTCTCTGCCCTGCTGGCCTCAGTGGAATAGACCCTGGGAACCAGTGTATTTTGTCTCCTAGTGAGAGATTCAATATGGGCCCTTTAGGCATTTCTCTTTCTGTCCTTTTCTTGTAAATAGGCACCTTGCAAGGGGTTCTTGAGTCTGTCCCACCTGTTCTGTAGAGCTTCCCCATTGGCGGCGGCGGTGGGTCCTGGGTGTGCCTTTTCCTTCTTGGAGTTTTCATCTTCACTGAAGGTGGTTCTGTCTGTAAATAATCTCAGGTGCTCAAGTCCTGCCCATCCAGTTTCCAGGCCACTGACCTTGAAGCTAACATAGTCCCAGACTCTCTTACCTGCGGCCTCTGGCCTACCAGCTGCACTGAGTTAGGCCCAAGAAATCCCCTGGTGGGCCCTTTTCTGATCTCTCTGCTCAGCTGTACTCAGTGGAAGCAGACGGCACCCTCAAGCCTTTCCCATTGCTGCTAGGGCAGCTGTACATAGGGTCCCTACCCAGCATGCCTCAGTTCCCCTTTTAGAAAGTCTCTTGGGGCCGCCCCGCTGCAGCACTGTCACTGTCTGGTTGTCCATGCACACTGCCTCTCCAAGAAGCCAAGAGTCTCACAGCCACAGATGGTCACGGCCTGCCTCCTCCACCTGACCCAGGTACAGCTAGTACCCGTCTATCTCAATGGGGCTCTCCTGGTTGCCTTCTGCTGCTGCAGCAAAGGGTGTGCCACTCACTGTGTGTGTAGCTTGGATCCCCCCAACTTTGAGTATCCAAGTCACTTCTGCCCAGGTCTGGGGGTTCTCTGCCCTGGGAGGGGAGGGAGCCCCAAGGCTACGATTTCTGACCAGGCTCTCCCAGATCATGGACCACATATGGGTATTTCCCCTTCAAACTTTAAAATTTCCTTACTGCCCTTTGTGAAGCATCTTCTGATCCCCTCCTTCCCAAATTTTCTATCAGCTAAGATGCCACTGAGTGTCCCGATTATTTTTCAGAAAATCAACCAGGTATCCAAGCTGGAGGTAAGAGTGAGTGGGCTCAGGTGCCATCCATTTGGCCACCTTCTTCTCTCTTGAACAAATTATGGAAACAAAGTAAAAGAATGACTGGTTGCTATTTTTCCCCCCAGATCAACCCTTAATATCACTTTAGAAGAGTAAACTCCCAAGTTGATACATAAATAACTTTTTACAAGTTACTTGGTAAATAAATAGAATAAAGTCTTTACAAAATCTTTTGGGCCTGTTCAAAATCTTGAAATATATTCCTATTAATATACTTTTGTGTAAAATACATTAATGTATGGTGCCTTTCACCTGCCTGCAGCTACAGACCTGGCTGGAGACCTGGCTTGGAGACCTCTTATGTGTCCTGATTGGGGAATCAAACCAGTGACCTTTGGGTTTGCAGGGCAGTGCCTATCCACAGACCCACAGCAGCCAGAGCTAAATGCATTTTTTTATAGACAAAGATACACATTTTGTTATCATTAAACAATCTTTTGGTTAAACTGAAATTCTCAGAATATAAAGAAAATAGAGACAGATAGGGAGTAGGATGACAGCTACTGGAAGGGGTAAGTTAGGTGATGGAGGGATCAAGCAAAGAGGAAAAAGGACTCATGGACATGGACAACAGTTTGGTGGTTATAGGGGGCAAGGGGATGGGGGAGAGAGGTGGTAATGGAAAAATACAAAAATGTATTTTTAAAGATAATATCTCACTTTCTATTTAGCTAAGCAGATCTTGAATATCGAAATTAAATTTTAAAGTGTGACTAATGCATTAGAGCACCAATTCTGCCTGACACACTTATCATCAATGTGCTTGAAATTTTGTATATCTAAACATAGCTTTAAATGCATTATTACTTGCAGAAATTGTTTTCATTTACTAGAAAATGTTTTAAAATAGGATAATTAATGATCTTTTTCTGATTATAACTGTTAGAAATCATTTTCTTGTATGTACTGTTGCAAGGAATTCTTACATGATATGTAGTGAGTGTGCATTCGTTGAGGAGAGAAAAAAATTCACATCATTCTTCTGTTCATTTTTACATGCAAAAGACAAAAACAAACGGCAAATTTTGTTCTTTGTGCTGGCCACATGCTTTTCTCTAGTTTTTAGAATTGTCACTTAACTTTTAGTATTCAGCGTCACCACTTCTCTGGAACTCATGTGGCAGCTTCGGCAGGATTCCTTGACAGCTTGTTAAGCCCAAGGCAAGTGCATGTAATAATCATTCCTCCATGCGATTAATAATTAATTATTGCTCATTAATCTTAAATTAGTTGTAATTGGAAACAATCTATTCTTTAAAATAAGAGAAAAAAGCACAAAGACTTTGTTATTTCTAAAGGAACTTTATTAGTTCAAGACTTTTACAAGTCAAACTAATTCTGGGACTAATTGTGGAAATCCTTGAGATAGAGAAGCATACAAGCATGCACAAAACCTGTCACATACAGTGCCAGCACCTCTAAACTGTTCCTGTTGAGATAAACTCTAAGTTTAAATCACAAGGCTACATATCTTTGATGGTACAGAATGTGCATGAAAACATACATACACACACACACACACACACACACCACAAAAGAAGTTTTGTTTCCTAGAAAGCCAGGTTTCCTCTGAAGAGGCTGAAATTAGTAGTTTTCTGGAACACTGACATCTGAATGCCATTATATGCCTGCCCTGTCAAAGATTTTTTTTTTTTTTCTGAACAGTAGAAAGAGCTCCTAGTAAAATAAAGAAGAAAAGCCTAATATGAATCATTAGGTATTATTTGTATTCAGTATTGTTCTTTAGGTATTCACAGTGTCACTGATTGTAGTGACAATGTGTTGAGTACTTATTTGATGGAGAAAAGCTGAAACACCTTTTTCTTGATAGTTGTATAAATGGTGAAAAGAAGGGAGAAAAAGTCCTTTAAAACTATTGAAACTAATTATAGTTTCCAGTGCTTGGGAGATACTGCTTCTGCTCATTTAGAAATCATTTTGGAATTCTTAATGCAGGAGGAAAATAATTCCTTTAAAATTACTTTGTGCAAATAACAGAAGAGGTAACTAAGGCCATCATACATATAGGAATATTTGTCAAGGCTTGCAAATGGAAATATTCATGGTTATCTACATCATATCTGGCTAACATAATATATAATATTTTATGAGGCATGATTGTCTCCAGTAAGATTGCACCAAATGAAAGCATTGAATCTTGTAGTTCCGTTCCCCTTTATCTGTCCTCTGATTGCCTACCTCTCCAATACTCCTCCCTGCTCCATCCTCCCCCTCCCTCTCCCCCATGACCACTGAAGGTCTATTCCTTGTATTCATGTATCTGGTTCTGTTTTGCTTATTTCTTTATTTTGTTCATTAGAGTCCTGTAATGGGTGATATCATATGGTATTTATCTTTCACTAACTGGCTTATTTCACTAAGCATTAAACTTTCCAGTTATATCCATTTCTTTGCAAAGGGTAGGACTTCCTTCTTTCTTTCTGCTATGTAGTATTCCATTGTGTAAATGTACGAATGTTTTTTGATCCATTCATCCACTGTTTCTAGCATTTGCCTATTGTAAATAGCATAGCTATGAACATAGGGATACAGAATTCTTATAAATTGGTGTTCAGGGTTCTTAGGGTATAATCCTGGTAGTGGAATTGCTAGATCAAAAGGAAGTTCCATTTTTAGTTTTTCAAGGAAACCCCATACTGTTTTCCATTGTGGCTGCACCAGCCTACATTTCCAGAAACAGTGTACCAGGGTTCCATTTTCCCCACATCCTCACCAACACTTGTTTATTGATTTGTTGATGATGGCCATTCTGACAGGTGTGAGGTGGTATCATATTGTAGTTTTAATTTGCATCTCTCTGATGGCTAGTGATACTGAGCATTCTGTCATATGCCTTTGGGCCCTTTCTATGTCTCCCTCAGAGAGTTGTCTGTTCAGGTTCTTTGCCCATTTTTGAATTGGGCTGTCTGTCTCCCTGGTGTTGAGTTGCATTAGTTCTTTATACATTTTGGAGATCAAACCCTTGTCTGAGGTATCATTGGCAAATATGTTTTTCCATACAGTTGGTCTCTTTTAATTTTGCTGGTGTTTTCTTTACCTGAACAGAAACTTTTCAGTTTAATATAGTCCCATTTGTTTGTTTGTTCTTTTATTTCCTTTGCCCTTGGAGAAGTATCAGTAACATTTTTCTGCATAGGGTATTTTACTGCCTATATTTTCCTCCAGGACCTTAATGGTGGCACTGCTTATGTTTAAGTCCTTTATCCATCTTGAATTTATTCTGGTGTATGGTGTAAGTTGGTGGTCTAGTTTTATATTTATTTTTTGCATGTTGCTGTCCAGTTCTCCCAACACTACTTGTTGAAGAGATGTTTTTACTCCATTTTATGTTCCTTCCCCTGTGTCCAATATTAATTGACCATAGAGTCCTGGGTTTATTTCTGGGCTCTTTATTCTGTTCAATTGATCTGTATGTCTATTCTTATTCTAGTACAAGACTGTTTTGATGACAGTAGCCTTGTAGTATAGTTTGATGCCTGGTATTGTGATTCTACTTTATTTTTCTTTCTCCAGATTGCTTTGGCTATTCGTGGGCATTCTTGGCTCCATATAAATTTTTAAGTATTTTTTCTATCTCTGTGAAGTATGCCATTGGTAAATTAATTGAGATTGCATTGAATGTACAGACTGCTTTGGGTAATATGGACATTTTAATGATGCTAATTCTTCCCATCCCTGAACATGGTATATGCTTCCATTTATTTGTAGCTTCCTTAATTTCCTTCTTCAGTGTTCTGTAGTTTTCTGAGTGTAGGTGTTTTATTTCCTTGGTAAAGTTTATTCCTAAGTACTCTATTTTTCTAATTGCATGGTAAATGGGATTTGTTTTCTAGCATCTCTCTGTGATGGTTCATTATTGGTATACAAAAATGCATTTGGTTTCTGGATATTGACTATATCAAGCTCTTTTGCTAAATTTGCTTATTAGGTCGAGAAAGTTTTTGGTGGAGTCTGTCAGGTTCTGTATGTACACTATCATATCATCTGCAAATAATGACAGTTTAACTTCCTCCTTTCCAATTTGGATACCTTGTGTCCCTTTTGCTTCTCTGATGTCTATGGCTAGAACTTCCAAAATGGTGTTGAACGGAAGTGGGGAAAGTGGACAGCTTTGTCTCATTCCTGATCTTAGGGGAAAAGCTTTTAATTTTTGTCAGTAGAGTGTAATGTTGGCTTCAGGTTTTTCATATATGGCCTTTATTATGTTGAGGCATGCTCCCTCTATTCCCATTTTGCTGAGTGTTTTTATCATAAATGGTTTCTATACTTTATCAAGTTCTTTTTCAGCATCTATTGATATGATGATATGGTTTTTGTCTTTCATTTTGTTTATGTGGTGTATTACATTTATTGATTTACAAATATTGTACTATCCTTGCATCCCTGGGATGAAACCCACTTGATCATGGTGTATCATCTCTTTAAAGTATTGCTGGATCAAGTTGGCCAATATTTTGTTGAGAATCTTAGCACCTATGTTCATCAGAGATATTGGCCTATAGTTTTCTTCCTTAGTTGTGTCTTGACCTGGTTTTGGGCTTAGAATAATATTGGTCTCATAGAAAGAGTTTGGAGTCTTCCTTCTTATTGTATTTTTTGGAATAGGTTGACAAAGATAGGAGTTAGTTCTTCTCTAAATGTTTGGTAGAATTCACCTGTGCAGCCATCTGGCCTGGGGCTCTTTGCTATGGGAGATTTTAGATTACTTCTTCAATTTCACTAGTTGCTATTGGCCTATTCAGGCTTTGTGTTTCTTCTGGATTCAGTTTTGGTAGATTATACATTTCAAGAGCTGTGTCCATTTCACCAAGGTTGTCATATTTCTTGTCATATAGTTGTTTGTAATAATTTGTTACAATCCTTTGTATTTCTGAAATATCACTTGTGACTTCTCCTCTGTTGTTTCTGATTTTGATTAGTTGGGTCCTCTCTATTTTTCTTGATGAGTCTGATTAAAGGCTTGTCAATTTTGTTTATTCTTTTCAAGGAACCAGCTCCTGGATTTATTGATTCTTCAAATTGTAGTTTCAGTCTCTAAGTTATTTAATTCTGCTCAGATCTTGATCATTTCCTTCCTTCTACTTGCTCTGGGTTTTGTTTATTATTGCTCCTCCAGTTCTTGCAGCTTTAAGGTTAGGTTGTTTGTATAAACTTCTTCTGACCTTTTTAAGTAGGCCTGTATTACTATAAATTTCCCTCTGAGGACTGCCTTTGCTGTATCCCATAGGTTTTGAACTGTTGTGTATTCATTGTCATTTGTTTCCAGAAACTTTTAAATTTCGTCTTTGATCTCATTGTTAACCCATTCATTACTTAAAAACATGTTATTCAGTCTCCATGAGTTAGACTGTTTTTGTTTTTTTTCCCTTGAAGTAGGTTTCTAGTTTCAAACCATTGTGATATGAGAAGATGCTTGGTATGATTTCAACTTTCCTGTATTTGTGGAGGTTTGTCTTGTGACCTACCATGTGGTCTTTCTTTGAGAATGTTCCATGTGCATTTGAAAAGAATCTGTGTTTTTGCTTCTTTGACATGAAAAGTTCTGTATATATTAGTTAGGTCCATTTCCTCTAGAGTGTTGTTCAATGCCACATTCTTGGTGTTTTTTGTTTGGAAGATTTGTCCATTGTTGATGATAGGGTATTAAAATCCCCTACTATTAGTGTGTTGCTGTCTATATCCTTCTTGAAGTCCTCCAAGATTTTCCTTATATATTTGGGAGCTCCTATGTTGGGTGCATATATGTTTACCAGAGTTATTTGTTCTTGATTGATTGTTGCCTTAAGTATTAGGAAATGCCCTTCTTTGTCTGTTTTCATGGCCTTCATCATAAAATCTATTTTTTTCTGAAATAAGCCTTTGATTCATGTCCATTTGCTTGATATATATTTTCCATTCCTTCACTTTCAATCTGTGTTTATCTTTTTTCTGAGGTGAGTCTCTTGAAAACAGCATGTGGGACATGTTTTCTTATCCATTCAGCTACCTTATGTCTTTTGATTGGCACATTTTATCTGTTTACATTGATATTTATTGCCATTTTCCCACTTTGTACTTGTGTTCCTCTCTGTCTCTGTCTGTTTCTTCATCTTTTTAAAGCAGACCCTTTAGTATTTCTTGCAATGCTGGTTTGGTAGGGGTGTATTCTTTTAGACTTCTTTTGCCTGGGAAACTCCTTATTTCTCCTTCCATTTTGAATGAGAGCTTTGCTTGGTTTCAGGCCTTTGTTTCCCATTACTTGGAATATTTTTTGCCATTGCATTCTGGCTTGTATTGTTTCTGTTGAATAGTCATTTGGTAACCTTATCAGAGCCCCCTTCTATGTTATTTGCTATTTCTCTTTTGATGCTTTTAGGATTCTCTGTTTTTGAAATTTACCATTTTAATTATGATGTTTCTTGGAGTGGGTCTGTTTGGATTCATCTTCATTGGGACCCTCTGTACTTCCTGTACTTGAGTAGCATTTTCACTCATCATGTTAGGGAAGTTTTCTATCATTACTTTTTTTGAACAGGTTTTCAATTCCTTGTTTCTCTTCTCCTTCTGGTATCCCTATGATATGGATATTTTTGTGTTTCATGCTGTCCTAGGTTCTCTTAAACCCTCTTTATTCTTATTTAGCCTTTTTCATTCTGTTGCACTGTCTTGGAATATTTTTCTATGTTGTCCTCCAGCTCACTGATCTGGTTATCTGCTTCCTTTAGCCTCTGTTGATTCTTTCTACTGTGTTCTTCAATTCAGAAATTGTATTCTTCATTTCTTCCTGGCTCTTACTAATAATAGTTTCTATGTCCTTTTTAATGCTGGTGTAGTTCTCAGCAAGTTTCTTGTAGCTTCCTTGGGTTGTTTGTAGTTTCCCTGGAGTTGTTTGTAGTTTTCTTTGAGCTGGCTGAGCTCATTGAGCTTCTCTGTCATCATTATTTTGAATTCCATATCTGATAGTTTGCTTGTCTCTGTTTCATTTAGTGACCTTTCTGGGGATCCCTCCTTTCCTTTTGGTGATGTGTTGTTTCTTTTTCTCCTCATTTTTAGGTTTAATTGTAATCCAGTCAGACCGTGATCAGCTACTAGGCTAAGGAACTGCTAGGCTGGAGGAATTGATTCAGTTGTAATCCTATCAGTCTGTGATCCACCATTATGCTCAGGTGCAGCTTGGAGGGAGGGGGGCAGACTACTTCAGTTGTAACTCAGTGAATCAGCTACCAAATTCAGGCCCTGTTGGGCTAGACAGAGAGGTTCAATTGTAATCCAATGGATTAGCCACCAGCTCAGGTGCAGCCTGGTGGAACAGATTCAGATGTAAATCAATGAATCTGTGATCAGCTGCCAGGCTCAGGTGCCTCTGGGCTAGGCAGCAATATTCTATTGTAACCCAATAAATCTGTGATCAGCCACCAGGCTAAGGCGCCACTGGGCCAGACTGAAAAATTCAACTGTAATCCAATGAGTTTGTGATCAACCACCAGGCCCATATGCCACTTGGTGGGATAAACCAACTCTGTTGCGAACTAGTGAATCCATGATCAGCCACCAGACTCACAGGCCACTGTGTGTGGGTGACTGACTGATCTTGCTGTAAGTCAGAACGTTTGTAATCACTGGCCAGACCCAGGCACTGCTGGGCAAGGATTATTTAGATGTAAATCAAAGAATTGTGATCAGTTGCCAGGCTCAGGTGCCACTGGGTAGGGAAGATTTCTCCCAGTGGGTGGGGCTATGAGGACCTTCTTATGGAAGCCACTGGGTGCAGCGCAATCCCCCCCAAAGTGGGGGCAATGAGTCAGCATCGGAATCCCCACAGCCCCTTCCCCACTTCTCTCCTCCAAGCCACTACCACAAACTCTCCCATGTCTCCAATCCTCTCTGCCCTCCCTCCACTGGAGCCCAGGGTAGGTGGGTGCCAATGTATTGTTGCTGTGGTCACCCTAGTAGCTCTCTGTGTCCAGCATTCTCTCAGGCCAGCAAACTCCATGGCTTTCTGCCTTTCTCAGCTGGATGCTGCTCTGCTCTCCACTGTGTTGCTGTAGCTGGGACATCCCTCTGGGGGACCAGAACCCCCTTCTCAGCTGGAGCCCCTGGCTCCATCCCTTCAGCTGCTGCATCTGGTGGGGGCTCCACCAACCCTCTCTTGTTTCCATGATGCCTATCAGTCGAATTGTCATGAAGCTTCCTCTTCTGTTCTGTGATTATAGGACTTCTTTCCAGCTAGTGTTCTGTTGGTAATTCCAAGTGACATGACTTCTTCTCCAAAATGTAATTCTGGGAGGGTATTGGTGTAGCTTCACTATACCTCAACTATCTTGCCAGAATTCTCTGCCAAACTTCGTTATGTTAATTCCCATCTAGAAAATGCCCACTCTCTGCAATTCTCTCCAAATTCTTATATGTGTTTAATGTATGGATCAAAATGAATTTTTGTTTCTACTCAGGTGGATTTTAACATGAAAATGTCTTATTTTATGTCTTGAATATGTAAAAAGTAAATATAAAATAAATAATATAAAATGTTTTTTACCCTATATGAAATATTAACTTTAAATTCCCCTCAAATAGGTAATTTTGAGGAGAACCAAGATGGCAGAGAGATAAGTGGAGCTACACCAATCTCCTCCCAACATCAAACTGGAGTTACAACTTAATTGGGGAAAAATCATCCAGAATAACAAATGGAACACCAGTTGGAATCTTTTTACTAGAGACAGAACAGAAGAGCCGATTCATTACAATGTGACTGGCAGGAGGTGCGGAGATGCGAGAGGCTAGTCGTGCTTCCAGGGGCAGCAGCTAACGGGATGGAGAAACATCTTAGCATCCAGGGGTTCCACCTTCTTAGGTGGGCTCCCCAGCCTACAGTAACAAAGCTGAGAGTAAAACAGCACCCAGCTGTGAAAAGCAAAAAGCCGCCGGCTTGACAGAGAGACCAAATTCTTAAAGGAACCAAACATGAAAATATAGTGGCACCCACTTACCATGGGCTCTAGCAGAGGGGGGGTCACAGTGAACCAGAGACACTTAAGAAGGGTTTGAGTCAGAGGCTTTAGGGGGAGAGTTGAGGGAGCAGTCCATGAGTCCAGTGCTCACCCATATCCCATATAGCTAGCAGACCACCCTTCTCCAAATGGTGGTAGTCTGAGAAGTCACAGCCCCTTCCATCAGTGCCTCAACCTGACCCCAGATCACAGGTTGATTGGATTAACAACTGAATTCATCTGCCCTTCCCAGAGGTGCCTAAAACTGACCACTGATCACTGACTGACTGCGTTAACAACTAAAGGAGACAAAGACACTGGGTCTTTGGTAGTCTCCAACTGGCTGACTAGGCCCAGACTGGAACACAAGCTGATGTCATCAAGCACAGATCCAGGAAGTAAAAAAAGTGCACCTCTACACCACAGAAGGCCACACCACTAAGACAGTAAGTCAAAGCAGACCAATCCAAGAAGCAGAAACAAACAAGAGTCACCTAAAATGGGGAGACAAAGAAATCAACCCTCAGCAAATGGAAAGGAGGAATCCCCAGGAATAGTGCTAAATTAAATGGAGGCAAGCACACTCTCAGACATGGAATTCAAAGTAATGATGATAGAGAAGCTCAATGAGCTCAGAGAGTTCAAAGTAAACTACCAACAGCTCCAGGGGAACTACAAAGAACTCCAGGAAAACTACAAGGAACTTACTGAGAACTACACCAACATTAAAAAGGACATAGAAACCATCAATAAGAACCAGGAGGAAATGAAATACAATTTCTGAATTGAAGAACACAGTAGATGGAATCAAAAGCAGGCTACAGAAAGCAGAGGATCAGATCATCGAGATGAAAGTCAATGTAGAAAAAATTTCCCAGGGCAGTGAAAAAGAATGAAGAGGTTTTAAGAGAGCTGCAGGACAATATGAAACATACTAACATCTGTATCATAGGGATACCAGCAGGAGCAGAAGAGGAGCAAGGGATAGGAAACCTGTTTGAAGAACTAATGACAGAAAACTTCCCTAACTTGAGGAGAGAAAATGTCATGCAAACTCAGGAAGCACAGAGGGTCCCAAGGAAGATGAACCCAAATAGGCCCACTCCAAGACACATCATCATGAAAATGGCAAATTTCAAAGACAAGGAGAGAATCCTAAAAA
>PVIW01005691.1:0-10715 GCA_004026585.1 Noctilio leporinus
GGTACATTTACACAATGGAATTCTATATAGCAGAAAGAAAGAAGGAACTTGTACCCTTTGCAACAACATGGATGGAACTGGAGAGTATTATGCTTAGTGAAATAAGCCAGTCAGTGAAGGACAAATATCATATGATCTCACCCAATACGGGACAATAATGAGCAAAACTAACAACAAGCAAAACAGAACCAAGTATATGAATACAAGGGATAGGCCTTCAGTGGTCAGGGGGAACGGGGTGGGGGGGAGGGGGGAGGCAGAGGCAAAGAAGGGGAGCAGCTTAGACAAGAACCTAGTATAAAGGAACCATGGACATGGACAACAGGTGGGATTGACTTTGGGGGGAATGGGTGGGTGGGGAGGGGGACAGAGGGGGAGCAAAAAGGGGATGGATGTAATACAACAACAATAAAATTAAAAAAAAATTATCTCAATAAAGCTAAAAAAGGTAATGAAGTAAAAAAAAACTTGATTCAATATATAAATACATGCATTTCAAGTATATTTAGAAGGTAATTACCATAAATCAGTGGACTTGATCTTTTTAAAGATCCAGATTTAAGCAAAAAATAAAATTAAATAAAATTTTGAAAAAAAAAAGAGATTAGTTTGAAGAACTTCTGGATAACATTAAGCACTCAAACATTAATATTATAGAGATCTTGGAAGAAGAAGAGGGATAAGAATTGAAACTTTATTAAAAGAAATAATTGCTGAAAACTTTTGTAACCTGGAAAAGCAGACGGCTATCAGGTTCAAGCAGCAGAGAGTTCCAAACAAGATAAATTCAAAGGTACCCTCATGAAAACACAATATAATTAAACAACAAAAGTTAAAGAGATAATCAAAGGTAACCAAAGGAAAACAATTAATTACATACAAAGGAGACCCCATAAGGTTTTCGGTTGATTTCTGCAACAACTCAATCAGCCAGAAGGCAATGGCAGAACATATTTAAAGTGCTGAAAGAAAGGAATCTAAAACCTAGAATAATTTACCCAGCAAGGTTATTATTTCTTAAGTAGAGAAGAAAAGATCATAAACAGAAATAAGAATATATGAGAAAGGGAAAACTCTCACAGGTAAAGCCAAATATTTAATAAATACAGTGAATCAGGTATTTAAAAAGCTATCATGAAGGTCTAAAGAAAAAACTATTAAACTCAACTGAAACTGTGATAAGTAGTTAGGAAATACATTAAAAATATCTAAAATATGGCATCAATAACATAAAGCATGAAAGATGAGTAATAGTGCAATCTTTATAGAGAATGTCAAACTTAAACATCTGTCACCTTAAAACAAATCGCTATAGACACAGAATAATATATATATAATATGGTAACCACAAATAAAAACCTACAAAAGAGAGAAAAAGAATAAAAAGAAGGAAATTCAAACAAACCCTAAAGAAAAACAAATAACCATAAGGGAGGAGATGAAGAAACAGAGGAGAACTATAAAAACAACCAAAAAAAAAAAAAAAAAGAGACAGAGAAAATGGCAACACATATTTATTAATAATTACTTTAGATTTGTAAAATATATTTTATTGATTTTGCTGTTACAGTAGTACCAATTTTTTCCCCTTTTGCTCCCCCTCCACCCAGTACTCTCCATTCCCTCTGGCAATGTCCCCCTTAGTTCATGCCTATGTGTCATGCATATAAATTCTTTGGCTTTTCCATAACCTTTATTTTTCTTAACACCCCTTGTCTACTCTTTAACCACTAATGTGTATTTTTCTTTTTTCTTTCATTTCCAGACAATTCACCATTTAATTACTGCCTTCTGTCAGCCTCTCAAATCATATTAATAGTTTTCTTTTCATTATTGCAAAATGTTTATGGTAATTCATTTGTTTAAAGAATTACTTTTTAAAGTAGTATCAATTGCAGTATTACCAAACACATGCACAAATACATTTACACACATACATATTTTTTAAATTTAATTTTATTGTTGTATTGCATCCAGCCTCTTTTCCTCCCCTCTGTCGCCTTCCCCACCTACCCACTCACCTTCAAAGTCAGTCCCACTTGTTGTCCATGTCATGGTTCTTCCATGCTAGTTCCTTGACTAAACTGCTCCCCTTCTTTGCTTCCTCCTTCCCCCTCCCCCTTCCCCTCTGACCACTAAAAGTCTATTCATTGTATTCATGTATCTGGTTCTGTTTTGCTTATTTGTTTATTTTGTTCATTATTGTCCTATATGGGTGACAGCATATGGTATTTGTCTTTCACTGACTGGCTTATTTCACTTAGCATAATACTCTTCAGTTCCATCTATGTTGTCCCAAAAGGTAATAGTTTCTTCTTTCTTTTTGCTGTGTAGTATTCCATTGTGTAAATGTACCAAAGGTTGTTTTTAATCCATTCATCCACTGATGGGCACTTAGGCTGTTTCCAGCACTTGGGTTTAATATCCAAAATATACAAAGAACTAATATGACTCAACACCAGGGACACAGATAGCCCAATTAAAAAATGAGCAAAGGACCTCAACAGGTAACTCTCTGAGGGAGACATACAAAGGGCCCAAAGGCATATGAAAGAATCACTAGTCATCAGAGATGAAAATTAAAACCACAATAAGATACCACCTCACACCTATCACAATGACCATCATCAACAAATCAACAAACAACCAGTGCTGGTGAGGAAGTGGAGAAAAGGGAACCCTGGTACACAGTTGGTTAAGGCTATTATTGATAGGTACTTATTCATTGTCATTTCCCTCATTGTACCTGTGTTCCTGTTCATCTCTCTGTTTCCTCATCTTCTTAAAGCAGACCCTTTAGCATCTCTTGCAATGCTGGTTTGGTTGCAATGTAGTCTTTTAGCCTTCTTTTGTCTGGGAAACTCTTTATTTCGCCTTCCCTTTTGAATGACAGCCTTGCTGGGTAGAATAGTTTTGGTTGTAGTCCTTTGTCTCTCATTGCTTGGAATATTTCTTGCTATTCCCTTCTGGCCTGTAATGTTTCTATTGAGAAATCAGCTGATAATGTTATTGGAACCCTCTTGTATGTTATTAGCTGTTTCTCCCTTGCTGCTTTTAGGATTTTTTCTTCATCTTTGAAATTTGCCATTTTAATTATGATGTGTTTTGGAGTAGGACTGTTTGGGTTCATCTTCATTGGGACCCTCTCTGCTTCCTGAACTTGAGTGACCCCTTTGCTTATCATTTTAGGGAAGTTTTCTGTCATTACTTTTTCAAACAGGTTTTCTATCCAATGCTCCTTCTCTTCTCCTTCTGGTATCCCTATGATGTGCATATTATTACATGTCATGTTGTCCTGCAGCTCTCTTAAAACCTCTTCATTTTTTTTCTGTCTTTTTTCATTTTGTTGCAGTTTCTAAGAGTTTTTTTCTATGTTGACCTCCAGCTCACTGATACAATCTTCTGCTTTCTCTAGCCTACTTTTGATTCCTTCTACTGTGTTCTTCAATTCAGAAAGTGTATTCTTATTTCCTCCTGGCTCTTATTGATAGTTCTATGTCCTTTTTAATGCTGGTGTAATTCTCACTAAGTTCATTGTAGCTTCTTTGGAGTTCTTTGGAGTTCCCTTGAAGTTGTTTATAGTTTTCTTTGAACTCACTGAGCTCATTGAACTTCTCTATCATCATTATTTTTAATTCCATGTCTGATAGTTTGCTTGCCTCTATTTCATTTAGCACTCTTTTTTTTTATCTTGATGGCAAATTATTATTATTATTAAGATAAAATATATGTAACAAACTTATAATTTTGAGCACTTTAAGTATACAGTTCAGTGGCATTAATGTATTTATTTTGTTTAATTTAATTGTTGTTGTATTCATCCATCCCCAACTGTATGGGAAAACATATTTGCCAATGATAGCTCAGACAGGGTTTGATCTCCAAAATATATAAAAAACTCATGCCACTCAACACCAGGGAGACAGACAGCCCAATTAAAAAATGGGCAAAAGACCTCAACAGACAGCTTTCTGAGGGAGACATACAAAGGGCTCAAAGGCATATGAAAGAATGCTCAACATCACTAGCCATCAGAGAGATGCAAATTAAAACCACAATAAGATACCACTTCACACCTGTCAGAATGGCGATCATCAACAAATCAACAAATAACAAATGTTGGCGAGGATGTGGGGGAAAGGGAACCCTGGAGCACTATTGGTGGGAAAGCACTCTTTTTGGAGATTCTTCCTTTCCTTTCCTTTCAATGGGGACTTGTTTCCTTGTCTCCCCATTTTATTTGACTCTTCTTGTCTGTTTCTGCTTCTTAGGTTGGTCTGCTTTGACTTTCTTTCTTTGTGCTGTGACCTTCTTTGGTGTAGAGGTGCACTTTCTTTACTTCCTGGATATGCCCCTGGTGATGTCAGCTCATGTCTCAGTTGGGCCTAATCAACCTGTTGGAGATACCAGAAAACCACTATCTTTGTCTCCTTCTATTGTTAATCCAATAAATCTGTGGTCAGCAGTCAGGTTTAGGCATAGCTGGGTGGAGCAGATTAATTCCTATGGAAGGGGCTATGGCTTCCCCTCAGGCTACTGCTACTTGGAGAAGAGTGGTCTGCCTGCTGTATGGGTGATGAGTCAGCACTGGGACCTCTTTGGCTGCTCCTTCATTTCTCTCCTCAATGCCACCTCCCCAAACTCTCTTTGAGTGTCTCTAGTCCACTCTGCCCTCCCTCCACCAGAGACCAGGGTAAGTGGGTGCCAATGTATTTTTGTGCATGGTCTATTTAGGTACTGTGTCTCTTTCAGCTGCTTTTTGCTTTTAACCCTGGCAGCTTTTTGCTTTTAACAGCTGGAGGCTATTTTACTCTCAGCTGTGTTGCTGTTGGCTAGGAAGCCCAGCTGGGGTGGAACCCTGGCTGCTGAGATGTTTCTCAGCTGCCACCCATGGGATCCCAGGTAGTCCTCTCATGTCTCTGCACTTCCTACCAGTCACATTGTGATGAAGTGGACTCTTCTGTTCTGTCCATGGTTATAAGACTCCTTTCCAGTTGGTGTTCTGTTGGTTATTCTAGATGATTTCTCCCCAATTAAGTTGTAATTCCAGATTGGTCCTGGAAGGAGATTAGTGTAGCTCCATTTACTCTTCCACCCTCTTGGTCCTCTAATTACTTTAAACATAAAAGGATTAAATGTCCCAATAAAAATATTCAAGTTGGCTAACTGCATTAAAACCATGATTTATTTTTATGCTTCTTACAAGATACTCACTTCAAACATAAACATATAAAGATTGAAAATGAAAGGTTAGAAAAAGATACGCTGTGCAAACTGAAACAACAGAATGGCTAGAGGGGCTTCCCGTCAAGATGGTATCATAGGTAACCATGACTTGCCACCTCCCACAACAACATCAAAATTACAACTAAAATGTAAAATAACCACCATTCAGAACCATAAAAAAAATGGGTTGAATGAAAGTCCTACAACTATGGAATTAAAAACAAAACCATATTGACACTGGTAGGAGGGACAGAGACATGGAATAGGTTTGCCCCACACTCATGTGTGGTAGATAAAAATTGAGAGGGAGATCCAAGTGAGGTATCCCAGCCCCACACCATGATCCCCAGCCCAGGGTTCCAGTGTCAGGAAGAACAGACTCCATAACTTATGGCTGTAAAAACAGTGGGGATTGAGCCTATAAAAGACAGAAACTTCTGGAGTCCTAGGCAGTTCCTCTAAAAGGGTCCATACACAGACTTACTGAACTCACTCCCTCTGAGCTCCAGCATTGGGGTAGCATTGGGGCAGCAGATTGAAAGGCATCAGAGACATATGGGAAGGAATGGAATATCTGGCATGAGGGTGAGATCTGGGGGTGGAGGGAACAGGCAGATTTCTTTCAGACAGAAGTTTTGGCAGAGGTCAGTGTTCCATTTCTTAGCCCTCATCCCACAGAGTCATAGAACCATAGAGCTAGTAGGCAGGTACATATCTGAGACTCCACCAACCTGACTCACACTGTTTATCCCATTCTGGTGATTCCCTGAGGCCCTGCCCCACCCAAATTTCTAGACCACCCAAACAGTTTCTAGTAGCTTTTCTATATACATGGCTTGTTGTGGCCCATGCTTCAGATTTTCCTAAATTCTCTAACAAGTGGCATCTGGCTTCAGCAAGCCATGTACTTCTTGTAAAGTTGCCCCAGGCCTGGCACTAGCAATGGCCAGCCTTGGCTCACAGCTTGGCCTTACCTGGGCACCTCCAAGCTCAGCAAAAGTAACAGCCACCTGCAGGTTGCTTTGAAGTTTATGCTGTGAGGCATCAGATAGAACATAGTCAGTGGGTGATCTTGAACATGCCAACAGCAATTAGTCTCAATTATATCAGGAGGGTGTATACAGCCTACATGGTGGGCACACCTTGAGTAACTAGCTTGGGTAATAGGGGAGGTTATGCCACTGGGCCCTACAGGTCACCTACTACATTAGGCCACTCTACAAAGCCTGAGAGGCATAGTAGCACTACCTAATATATAGAAACAAACACATGGAGGCAGCCAAAATGAGGAGACAAAGAAACATGGCTCAAGTGAAAGAAGAGAACAAAACTTCAGAAAAAGAAACTAAACAAAATGGAGACAAGCAATCTACTTGTTGCTTGATGCAGAGTTTAAAACATTGGTTATAAGGATGCTTAATGAACTCAGTGAGAACCTCAACAACATAAAGATCCAGTCAGAAACAAAGAATACGCGAATTGAAATAAGAATTTACAGGGAATCAACAGTAGAGTGGATGATGCTGAGAATCAAATCAATAATTTGGAATATAATTTAGCAAAAACAACCAATCAGAACATCAAGAAGAAAAAAATGCAAAACAATAATAATAATAATGAGGATAGTGAAAGGAGCCTCTGGGACAATTTCAAGTGTTCCAACATTTGCATCATGTGGGTGCTGGAAGGAGAAGAGAGAGAGTAAGAAACTGGAAACCTAGTTGAAAAAATAATCACAGACTATTTCCCTAACTCAGCGAAGGAAATAGACATATAAGTCTAGAAAGTGCAGAGAGTCCTAAAGAAGATGAACCCAAAGAGGCCCACATCAAGACATATAATTAAAGTGCCAAAGGGTAAATACAAAGAGAGCATCTTAAAAGCAGCAAGAGAAAAAGAAGTTAGTTAATACAAAGAGAGCATCTTAAAAGCAGCAAGAGAAAAAGAAATTAGTTATCTACAATAGAGCTCCCATAATACTCTCAGCTGATTTCTCAGCAGAAACTTTACAGGACAGAAGGGGTTGACAAGAAATATTGAAAGTGATAAAAATGAGACTTACAACCAAGATTACTCTACCCAGCAAAGCTATCATTTAGAATCAATGGACAGATAAAGATCTCCCCAAATAAGAAAAAGCTAATGAAGTTCATCACCACCAAACCTGTATTATATGAAATGTTAAAGGGTCTTTTTTAAGAAGTTAAAAAATATGAACCAAGAGAGATCCAAGATGGAGGCATAAACATGCCATGTCTTCTCCCACAACCAAAAACAATACATTTAACTCAAAACTAGAGACATCCAGAAATTTCTGAATGTCAGTCGAACTACATGGAAGTCCAACCAATGAAAGAGAGAAGAAAGAAAAATTCATCCAGACAGGTAGGAGGGGTAGAACCAGGACACAAAGGAAGCAGTTAGGCAAGTGGATTGCTGGTGCACTTGGTGGCACAGGCAGGAGAGTAGCAGGGGTCAGCTGGTGAAAAGAGAAATTGCACTAGGGGCATCAGACCAGATTGCTTGGCTCATTGTTCCAGCACCACACAGGGGAGAAAAAGAAAGCTACATTGCTTCTTCTTATTATGAAGGCCAGTGGGGGGTTGGGGTGGAGGAACTATTGGGAAGAGTTCCTTTGTTTAGAGACCCCCGCTATCCTGAAACATCCACAGACCCATTCACTCTGGGAACCACAGAACTAGAGAGGAGCTAGCCCCATATGGGAAGCAGGAGAAATGCCTGAAAAGGGGGCAATTGCTGAGCAAGTGGCATAGTTCCCTTTCAGACATCCCCCCATACACACATACAGCACAACAATCTGGTAAAATGGGTCACCCTGAAATGATGAATACCTAAGGGTCCACCCCTTACAACTAACAGGTGTGACAGCTTTACCTAAGACACAGAGGCAAACACAGGAGCCTGTCAAGATGCAGAGACAAAGAAATATGAATCAAAAAAGGGCACAAATCAAGGTTCCAGTAGGCGAACTAAGCATCAAAGAAATAGCCAGCCTGACAAATGAACAAATTGCCAGCCTGACAGATGCAGTTTAAAACACTGGTAATAAAGATTCTCACAGACTTGACAGATATGCTTGAGTATGGTAAACACGTAAGGGAAAAAGTGAAGGGTAGGCTAAGTGAAACAAAGGAAAATACAAAATCAAAGGTGAAGGGAAGGAAATGGGGTTCAAATAAATGATTTGGAACATAAGGAAGAAATAGTCAACCAGCTCAGAAAGTGGAAACAGGAATTGCAAAAATGAGGACAGGCTTAGGAACCTCTGGGATGACTTTAAACATTTCAACATCCAAATCATAGGAATGCCAGAAAGAGAAGAGGAAGGACAAGAAATTGAAAACTTGTGTAAAAAAAGTAATAAAGGAAAATTTCCCAAAGTTGGTGAAGGAAATAGACATAAAGTCTAGGAAGCAGAGTCCCAAACAAGCTAGATCCAAATTGGGCCACACCAAGGCACATCATAATTAAAATGCCAAAGATTAAAGATAAAGAGAGAATCTTAAAAGCAGAAAGAGGAGAGTGTTACCTACAAAGGATTTCCTATGGGACTTTCAGCTGATTTCTCAACAGAAACTTTGCAGGCAAAAAGGGCCTGGAAAGAAATATTCAAAGTGATGAAAAGCAAGTACCTACAACCAAGATTGCACTATCCAGCAAAGGTATCATTCAGAATGGAAGGGCAGATCAAGTGCTTCCCAGACAAGGTAAAGCTAAAGGAGTTCATCATCACCAAGCCCTTATTATATGAAATGTTAAAGGGACTTATTTAAGAAGAAGAAGATCAAAACTTTAAACATTAAATGACAACAAACTTACAACTATCAACAATAGAACCAGAAAAATGAAAAATAAAAAGGAAAACAAAAACAAACAAAGCAAACAGCCAGAATAGGAACAGAAACATAGATATGGGGATCATTGGGAGGGTTATCAGCTGGGAGGGAGAAGGGGGCAAAATGGGTAAATGGTGCAGGGAATAGGAAACATAGTTGGTGGGTACAACAAGATAGACAGGGGAAAGATAAGAATAGTAGAGGAAAGGGTGAAATCAGAAAACTTAAATGTACAACCCAGGGTTAGGAACTAAGAGGAGGGTGGGACTGCATGAGGGAACAGGGGGATTGGGAGGAAGGGAGCAAAGGGAAAAGAATTTGGGACAACTGTAACAGCATAATGAATAAAAGAAAATTTTAAAAAGCTCAGGGGGTAAAGTCACTTATTCTAAGTCACACAGCCAGGAAATAAAGGGGCTTACTTAGAAAAAAATGAGCAATAAAATGGCAATAAATACATATATATGTATACACACACACACACACACATATATATATATAAACAAATGAATTTGAAAATTAAATAAACAAACAAGCAGAAGAGACAGAATCATAGACACAGAGAATGTTTTGATGGTTGCCAGGTGGTGGGAGGCAGGGTGGAGATGTTGGGGACAATAGGTGAAAAAGGTAAAGGGATTAAAAAGTACAAATTGGTAATTACAGAACAGTCATGGGGATGTAAAGTACAGCAGAAAGAATAGAGTATCTACAGAGCACATATGCATGACACATGGAAATGGACAATGGTGTGGGGACTGCCTGATAGAGGGAAGGCTGGGTGGAGCACAGCAAAAGGGGAAAATTGGGACAACAGTAATAACATAAATAATAAAATATAATTTAAAAAAGGAAAGCAAGTGTAGCAATAAGTATATTGACAAAATAGACTTTAAAACAAAAGATGAGAAAAGATAAAGGGCATTCTATAATAATAATAAAGGGTCAGTTTCAGAAGAGACTTTAACAATTGTAAGTATACATGCCTTACGTAAGAGCACCTAACTATATAAAGCAATTATTAATTCACATAAGTGGAGAAGTTACAGTAATATATAATAATAGGGGATTTTAACACCCTTTACATCCAAACAGAAACCAAATAAGAAAATAATCATCTTAACTGTCAAGTTAGACCAGATCAAGTTAATAGACAGTTATAGAACATTTGACCTAAAAGTTGCAGAATACAGCCCTGACCAATGTAGCTCCATTGTTTGTGCATTGGCCTCCAAACCAAAAGGTTACAGGTTCAATTCCTGGTCAGGGCACATGGGTTGCAGTTTTGGTTCCAGTTTGGGACATGTATGAAAGGCAACCAATTGATGCTTCTCTCTCACAACAATGTTTTCCTCCCTCTCTTTCTATCTCCCCTTGCCTCTCTAAAATCAGTAAGCATGTTCTTGGGTGAGGATAAAAAAAGCTGCAAAATATACTCCCCCCACCCCACCCAGTGCTCTTGGAACATTCTTCAGGATTGGCTATATATTAAACCACAAAATAAGCCTCAACAAATTCAAGAAGACTGAAATCATATCAAGGATCTTTGTTTTCATGCCATGTGGCTGGAAAAAACACAAATATGTGGAGACTAAATAACATGTCACTCACTAAACAATCAATGGATCAAAG
>PVIW01005691.1:10815-101369 GCA_004026585.1 Noctilio leporinus
AAGGAGGGGGTAGGGGGAGGAGGAGGAGGAGGAAGAAGAAGACAAGGACAACAACCCAAAGTAAACAGAAAAAAGTAAATAGTTAAAATCAGAGTGGAAATAAGTGAAGCAATAATTAAAAAAAAAAATATTTTATTTCATTATTTCTAGAAAGAGAGGAAGGGAGAGAGACAGAGAGGGAGAGAGACATCAATTTATGGTTGCGTTTCATCTGCCTCCAGCCACAGACCTGACTGGAGACCTGGTTTGCAACCTGGTTATGTGCCCTGGCTGGGGAATAGAACCAGCGACCTTTGGGTTCGCAGGCCAGCACCTTACCCACTGTGCTACCAGCCAGGGCTGAAACATAAATCTTTTAAAATAGAAGAGATTAATAAAACTAGGAGCTGGTGGTTCTTTGGAAAGATAAATATAATTGACATTTAGCCAAATTCATCAAGAAAAAGATAGTCAAAATAAATAAAATCATAAAAAAGAAGTTACAACCACCACCACAGAAATACAAAGAATCATTAAAAAATACCACAGACAATTATACACCAACAAATTTGACAATCTAGAAGAAATCAATACATTTCTAGAAGTATATAACCCTCTACAACTGAACCAGCAAGAAATACAAAGTCTGAATAGGTTGATTACCAGCAAGGAAATTAAAGCAGTTAAAAAAAAATCTGTTGGCAAATAAAAGTCCAGGATGGCTTCACTGATGAATTCTACTAAACATTAAAAGGAAAAAATAAATAAATAAATAAAAAGGAGTTAATACCTATTCTCCTTAAAGTATTTTTAAAAATTGAAGAAGAAGGAACACTTCCAAACTAATTTTATGAACTGGAATAACAAACCCAGTCAAACACATTAAAAAAAAAAATTAGAAGCCAATATCCTTGGTGAATACAGATGCAAAAATCCTCAACAAGAGCCTGGGATGGGTAGCACCGGGTTGGTGCATCATTCTGATATGCTAAGGTGTGGGTTTGATCCCTGGTCAGGGCACATATGAGAATCAACCAATGAAAGCATAAATCTCTGTGGAGCAACAGGTCGATGTTTCTCTCCCTCTCCAATCAATAAATGAAAATTTAAGAAAAAAATTCTCAAAATATTAACAATTTAGATTCAACAATATGTTAAAAAGATTATGCGCCAAGACAATATGGGAATTTCCCAGGGATGCCAAGATGATTTTACAACTGTAGATCAATCAACATGATACATCACATTAACAAAATAAAGGATAAAAAATATATGGTTATCTCAATAGATGTGGAAAAACCATTTGACAAAATTAACATCCTTTTATGACAAGAACTCTTTAACAAAGTTGGTATAGAAAGAACATATCTCAACTTAATAAAGGCTATACATGACAAACCCACAGCTAATAGTGAAAAGGTGAAAGCCTTTTCTCTAATGTCAGGAAAATGACAAGGATGCCCACTATCACCACTTATATTCAATATAATATTGGAACTCCTAGATACAGCAATCAGACAAGAAAAAGAAGTAAAACATATCCAAATCAGAAAGGAAGAAGTAAAACTATCATTATTTGCAGATGACATGATAGTATATATAGAAAACTGTGGGGGACCCCTGCCCACAGTAGATCCCCTGGTGCCAGGATGAAATAAAACTGTCCCAAACAGCTCCTGTGCAAGGGGAAGAAGATCTGGCCATTGGCTCAAGGCTAAAGGCCCAGTTCTTTGTTCTCAAAGATCTTTTACTCAAAGGAGTAACTTGAAAGCATGTAGCTTGTCAATCAATGCTAATCAATGCTAATCAATGCTAATTACAGGGAAACAGAAGAAACAATAGAAGGGCAGGGAGATCTCACTCAGATCAGGATGTGCATACAAATTTTTAAAACTTCTGCAGTTGATACAACAAAGGATTAGGCAAGGTGAGAGAACATGCTGAGCTTCACAGTAACTAAAGTATTTTCCCATGACCTAGTTCTCCCTCCCCTGGGGCCACTGGCTATAGAAACAGGTATGTACCCAGCATTCCCAGCATTCCCAGTCTTCCGGGAGGAACTTCCAGGTTAAGCTTGGCCCATGTAGGACTCCAGGTTTCCGTGTTTTCCCAGGTGGGCCCTGACAGAAAACCTTAAAGTCTTCACCCCAAAAATTATTAGAACTAAATATTAATTATTAGAACTAATTAATAAACTCAGTAAAGTTGTTGGATATAGAATCAATAAATAAATCTGTTGCATTTCTATATACCAATGATGAATGAACAGAAGGAGAAATAAGAAAACAACCCTATTTACAATTGCATCAAAAATAAAATATACCTAAGAGTAAATTTAACCAAATAGGTAAAAGATCTGTACTCTGAAAACTATACAACATTGAACAGAAACTGAAGAATATACAAATAAGTTGAAGGAGATATCTTATTCATAGATCGAAACAATTAATATTGTTAAAATGTCCTTAGTACCTAAAGCAATACAAGGATTCAATGAAATCATTAAAATACCAATCACATTATTATCATAATTAGAACTAATCCTAAAATTTATGTGGAAACACAAAGGAACCCAAATATCAAAGAAATTTTGAGAATGAACAAAGTGGGAGGTATCACACTCCCTGATACCAAACTATCCTATAAAGCTATAATAATCAAAATAGTATGATACTGGCATAAAAACAGGTATATAGATCAATGCAATAAAATAGTCCAGAAATAAAGCCTTACTTATATGGTCAATTAATCTGCAACTAAGAAGGTATGGCTATATAACAGGGTAAAGGCAGTCTCTTTAATAAGTGATGTTGGAAAAACTGGACATATACATGCAAAAAAAATGAAATCAGACCACTTTCTATGCCACATACAAAAAGAAACTTAAAATGAATTAAAAACTTAAATGTAAGACCTGAAACCACAAAACTCCTAGAAGAAAACACAGGCAGTAAACTTTATTTAACAAATTTTTATTTTACTGATTTTGCTATTATAGTTATCCCAATTTTTCCCCCTTTGTCCCCCTCCACCCAGTATGCTCTAGTCCCTCTGGCCATGCCCCCCTTAGTTTATGTCCATGTGTCATGCATATTAAGTTCTTTGTATTCCCCATTTCCTTTATTAGTCTTAATATCCCCTGTACTTCTTATCTTTATTCTCACATCAGACAATTCACCATTTAATTACTGCCTTCTGTCAGCCTCTCAAATCATATTAATACAAAGTTTCATTGTTTAAAAATGCTTATGTTAATTCATTTGTTTAAAAGTTACTTTTTAAGTAATATCAATTGCAATATTACCAAACACATGCACAAATACACTTACACACATACATACTTTTACAAATATTACACTAGAAAAATATTTCTACTCCCGTGACAGTCTCTAATAACATTATTTAATTGCCTTCAAAAATTTCTATTAGAAATACTTTGGTTTAGTTTCTTTCATTTCTTGTCCCTGAAAAATATCTTGTCTCATAATTATCCTTCCCAGGTCCTACCTACATCTGCTTGGTTATAGGAAGACTTCTCCTGAGCCAAATAAATTAAATTAAATTAAATTAAAAACTCCATTTTCATTCCCAAAAGGTTTACTCTTTTTTCTTTAAATCTGCAGTGTTCAAAATGGTAGCCACTTAAATGTGGCTAGTTCAAATTGTGACATACTATAAAGTACAAACAGGATTTTGAAGAGTTAATACAAAAAACTTAAACTATGTCAATAGCTTATATAATTACTGCATTTTATTTTATTTTTTAAAAAAGACTTAATCATTATTTTTAGAGAGAAGGGCAGGGAGGGTGGAAGAAAGGGAGAGAAGCATCAGTGTATGGTTGCCTTTCACCTGCCTCCAGTTAAAGACCTGGCTAGAGACCTGGCTTACAACCTGGTTATTTGCCCTGGCTGGGGAATTGAACCAGCCACCTTTGGGTTCGAAGGCCGGTGCCAATCCATTGAGCCACACCAGCCAGGACAATTACTACATTTTAAATGATAACATTTTATTTTATTTTATTTTATTTTTATTTATTTATTTTAAAAATTTTATTGTTGTTGTATTATATCCATCCCCTTTTTGCTCCCCTCTGTCCCCCTCCCCACCCACCCATTCCCCCCAAAGTCAATCCCACCTGTTGTCCATGTCCATGGTTCCTTTATACTAGGTTCTTGTCTAAGCTGCTCCCCTTTCTTGCCTCTGCCTCCCCCCTCCCCCTAACCCCTTTCCCCCTGACCACTGAAGGCCTATTCACTGTAATCATATATTTGGTTCTGTTTTGCTTGTTGTTAGTTTTGCTCATTATTGTCCTGTAATGGGTGAGATCATATGATATTTGTCCTTCACTGACTGGCTTATTTCACTAAGCATAATACTCTCCAGTTCCATCCATGTTGTTGCAAAGGGTACAAGTTCCTTTTTTCTTTCTGCTATATAGAATTTCATTGTGTAAATGTACCAAAGTTTTTGATCCAATCATCCACTGATGGGCACTTAGGCTGTTTCTAGCACTTGGCTATTGTAAATAGTGCTGCTATGAACATAGGTGTACATAGGTTCTTATGTGTTGATGTTTCAGGATTCTTTGGGTATAGTCCAAGTAGTGGAATTGCTGGATCAAAAGGCAGTTCCATTTTTAGTTTTTTAAGGAAACCCCATACTGTTTTCCACAGTGGCTGCACCAGTCTACATTCCCACCAACAGTGTATGAGGGTTCCCTTTGCCCTGCATCCTCGCCAACACTTGTTGTTTGTTGATTTGCTGATGATTGCCATTCTGACAGGTGTGAGGTGGTATCTTATTGTGGTTTTAATTTGCATCTCTCTGATGACTAGTAATGTTGAGCATTCTTTCATATGCCTCTGGGCCCTTTGTATATCTTCCTCAGTGAGTTGTCTGTTCAGGTCCTTTGCCCATTTTTTAATTGGGCTCTCTGTCTTCCTGGTGTTGAGTTGCATTAGTTCTTTATATATTTTGGAGATCAGACCCTTGTCTGAGGTTAAATGATAATATTTTAGATATGTTGTAGTAAATTAAGCATTTTTCTTTTTCTTTAAAACTTATTTTACTCTGGAATGCTATTTTTTGTTAAATATATCCCAGAAATGATGTATTACAGAACTAACTTTTGTGAAAGCTGTCCTAGAGACAGTGCCAAACCAATAGTAAAAAATGAATTTGGTTTCTGAGTCAGATCCTACCCCCTCTAATAATGCAACTCAACTATATTTTAGGCTACTGAAACTACAATTACTCTTTTTGGAGTTTTCTATCTTAGATAGGCGGTCTTAATTCTTTTAATACCCTCTGTTTCTTCTCTACATATGTTTTACAAGTTGAAGCCTTCAGAAATAATGGCACTTGCAGTACTTGGCTGGTATCCTTATAGTAGAAATGATATAGCTACTAATTTGAGTTAAAAAACCCAACCAACCAAACAAAAAACCCCCCGGATTCCAAGATGTTGGAGGAGTAAGTGGAGTTACACCAATCTCCTCCCAGGACCAACCTGGAATTACAACTTAATTGGGGAAAAATCATCCAGAATAACCAACAGAAAGAACACCAGCTGGACAGAAACCTTATAACAATGAACAGAACAGATGAGGCTGCCTCATCACAACATGATGCTGGTATAGGAACTTTGGAGGCTCAAGAGTGGCAGCTGAAGGGATGGAGCCAAAGGCTCCACCTGAGAAGGGTGGTTTCTAACTGTCCCCCGCCCCCCGCTGGCCTTCCTAGCCTATAACAACACAGCTGAGCGTAAAACATCATCCAGCTGTGAAAAGCAAAAAGCTGCAGAGTTTGCAAGTCTGAGAGCACTGGAGACAGAGAATTACTAAAGTCACCACGCACAAAAATACATTGACACCACTTACCATGGGCTCTGGCAGTGGGAGGGCAGAGTGGACTAGAGAGACTTGGGGAGAGTTTGGAGCTGTGGCTTTGAGGAAGGAGGTGGGGGAGAAGCAAAGTGGATCCCAGTGCTGACTCATCCCCCACAACTCCACCGACTAGGCCAAGCAGCTTCCTCCTGAGGGGATTTCATAGCCCCATCCACTGGAATCAATTTGCCCCACCCAGTGGTGCCTGAACCTGACAGTTAATCACAGGTTAATTGGATTAAAAATGGAAGAACACAGACAAAGACAATGGATCTCTGGTAGGCTCCAACAGGCTGACTAGGACAAGACTGGGACATGATCTGACCTCACCAGAGGTGGGTTCAGGAAGGAAAGAAAGTTAACCTTTATGCCACAGAAGGTCACAGGACAAAGACAGGAAGTCAAAGACAGCCCAATCTGCCTTGGCTGGTGGCACAGCAGATAAGGTGCGGGCCTGTGAACCCAAAGGTCACTGGCTCGATTCCCTGCCAGGGCAACATAACCAGATTGCAAGCTAGGTCTCCAGCCAGGTCTATAGCTGGAGGCAGGTAAAAGGCAACCATACATCGATGTCTCTCTCCTGCTCTGCCTCTCTCCCTTCCCCTCTCTGAAAACAAAATAAATAAAATATTAAGAAAAAAAAGAAAAATGAACAAAAAAACCAGCCCAATCTAAGAAGCAAAAACAAACAAGAAATCACCTAAAATGGGGAGACAAAGAAATAATCCACCATCAAAAGAAAAGGAGGAATCCCCAGAGAGATGTCTAAATGGAATAGAGGCAAGCGAACTATCAGACATGGAATTCAAAATAATGATGATAGAGAAGTTCAATGAGCTCAGTGAGCTCAAAGAAAACTACAAACAACTACAGGAGAACTATGAAGGAACTCGCTGAAAACTATACCATCATTAAAAAGGACATAGAAACTATCAGTAAGAGCCAGGAGGAATAAAGAATACAATTTCTGAATTCAAGAATATAGTAGAAGGAATCAGAAGCAGGCTAGAGGAAGCAGAGAACTGGATCAGCTTGCTGGAGGACAAGGTAGGAAAAAACTCCCTGACAGTGCAACAAAATGAAAAAAGATTGAAAAAGAATGAAGAGGTTTTTTTTTTGTTTGTTTGTTTTTTGTTTTGTTTTGTTTTTTTAAATTTTATTGTTGTTGATTACATCCATCCCCTTTTTGCTCCCATCCGTCCCCCTCCCCACCCATCCATTCCCCCCAAAGTCAATCCCACCTGTTGTCCATGTCCATGGTTCCTTTATACTAGGTTCTTGTAGAATGAAGAGGTTTTAAAAGAGCTACAGGACAACATGAAACACAATAATATTCATATCATAGGGATACTAGAGGGAGAAGAAGAGCAGCAAGGGATGGAAAACCTGTTTGAAAAAGTAATGACAGAAAACTTCCCTAAAAGGATGAGCAAAGAGGTCACTCAAGTTCAGGAAGCAGAGAGGGTCCCAATGAAGATGAACCTAAACAGTCCTACTCCAAAACACATCATAATTTTTTTTAAAGTTACATGCATTTTAATTTATTATTAATATTAATTGTAACAATAACAATTTTGGGCAAGTTTAATCCCCAAGAAAGCCATGCAAGGCAGGGGCTATGCACATATTACAGATGACATTTAGGGAAATAGAAAGGTAAAGCTCAATGATTCTGTAGCCTTAGTTGGCATCACCTAGAGGGTTTATTAAAATAGTGCAAGTGTCCCCCCTCTAATATCTGGTTTACTATTATGTTGGAGTCAGTTCAGGAAAACGATGGCTTTCTGAACCTAGAGTAAGACATTACATATATTTCCGTATATATAATGAGGTCATATCCAGCCATGCAATATGAAAAATGGAGACATATATTGAAGAAGATACAGGATGCAAGGAACATTGTACACAGGATGATGACACCTCAGTTCCCCTTCAAAGTAGGTACCCTGGGACCTCACACAGTTCTCCCAATTGCCATCAGCTGCCCCATCATATCTTCCTGAATCTCACTGATGGTCTGGAATCTCTTCCCTTTCAAAGGTGACCTTAGTTTTGGGAAAAACTAGAAGTTTCAGGGCACCAAATGTGGGCTATAGAGGGGCTGAGTCACCTGGATGATTTGATGTTTCACCAAAACACTCTGCACAAGATGTGATGCATGAGCTGGTGCATTCAAAACACATAATTAAAATGGCACATTTCAAAGACAAGGAGAGAATCCTAAAAGTAGCAAGAGAAAAACAGCTAATAAGGAGGCTCTGATAAGTTTATCAGCTGATTTCTCAACAGAAACACTACCAGTCAGAAGGGAATGGCAAAAACAATTCCAAGCAATGAAAAACAAAGGACTACAACCAAAACTACTCTACCCAGCAAGGCTGTCATTCAAAATGGAAGGTGAAATAAGGAGTTTCCCAGACAAAAGAAGGTTAAAAGACTACATCTCCACCAAACCAGCATTGTAAGACATGCTTTAAGAACATGAAGAAATAGACAGATAGGACAGGTACAAAGGGGAAAAATGTCAATGAATAAGTGCCTGTCAATAATTACTTTAAACATAAATGGATCAAATGTACCAATCAAAAGACATAGGATAGCTGAATGGATAAAAAAAAACAAAACAAAATAAAACATTACCCACATATATGCTGTCTACAAGAGACCCACCTCAGAACAAAAGATCTACACAGACTGAAAGTGAAGGGATGGAAAAATATATTTCAAGCAAACTGACATGAAAAAAATAAAGCTAAGGTAGCAATACTTATATCAGACAAAATAGACTTTATAATGAAGGTCATAAAAAGACACAAGGAAGGACATTTCATAATACTTAAGGGAACAATCCATCAAGAAGATATAACTCTGGTAAACATATGCACCCAATAAAGGATCACCAAAATATATAAGGAAGATCTTGGAGGACTTCAAGAAGGATATCAACAGCAACACACTAATAATAAAGGATTTTAAAACCCCATTATCAACAATGGGCAGATATTTCCAAACAAACACACAAACAAAAACAAAACAAAACAAAAAAAACCCACACCAATGATATTGTGGCACTGAACAACACTCTAGATGAAATAGACTTAATAGATATGCACAGAACTTTTCACGTCAAAGAAGCAAAATATACATTGTTTTCAAAAGCACATGGACCACATGGTAGTACACAAGACAAAGGTTCACAAATTCAAGAAAATTGAAATCATGACAAGCAACTTCTCAGATTTAAATAGAAACCAAGCTCAAGGAAAAAAACCCAAAATAATTTACGGAGACTGAATAACAGGCTATTAAATAATGAATGGGTTAACAATAAGATCATAGAAGAAAACAAAAAGTTTCTGGAAACAAATGAAAATGAATACACAACTCAAAACCTATGGGACACAGAGAAGGCAGTCCTCAGAATGAAGATCATAACGATACAGGCCTACCTAAAAAGGATAGAAGAATCTCAAATAAACAACTTAACTGTAAAGCTACAAGAAATAGAGGAACAACAATAAACAAAGCCTGGAGCTAGTAGAAGGACAGAAATAATAAAGATCAGAGCAGAATTAAATGACATAGGGACTAAAGAAACAATTCAAAAGATCAATAAATCCTGGAGCTGGTTCTTTGAAAAGATAAACAAAATTGACAAGCCTTTAACCAGACTCATCAAGAAAAAGGGAGAAAAAACTCAAAGAAATAAAATCAGAAAAGACAGAGGAGAAATAACAACTGATACCACAGAAATACAAAGGATTTTAAGAAATTATTGCAAACAACTACATGACAAGAAACTTGACAACCTGGTGAAATAGAATTTCTGGAAACATACAATCTTTTGAAACTAAATCAAGAAGAAGCAGAAAGCCTGAATATAGCAATAACAACTAGTAAAATTGAAGCAATTAAAACAAAACCCAGTGCACAAAACCCCTGGACTGGATGGCTACACAGACAAATTTTACCAAACATTTAGGGAAGAACTAACTCCTATCCTTCTCAAAATCAAGAAGAGGGGAGACTCCCAAACTCTTTCTGTGAGGCCAGTATTATTTTAATTCCCAAACCAGGCCAAGACAAAACAAAGAAACAAAACTACAGGCTAATATCTCTGATGAACATAGATGCTAAAATCCTCAACAAAATATTGGCAAACTGGATTCAGCAATACATTAAAAAGATCATACACCATGATCAAGTGGGATTCATCCCAGGGATGCAAGGATGATAGAATATTAGCAAATCAATAAATGTAATAGACCACATAAATAAAATGAAAGACAAAAACTGTATGATCATAACAATAGATACTGAAAAAGCATTTGATAAAGTACAGAACCCATTTATGATAAAAACACTCAGCAAAGTGGGAGTACAGGAAGCATACCTCAACATCATAAAGGCCATCTATGAGAATCCTGAAGCCAACATCATACTCAATGGGCAAAAACTAAAAGCTTTCCCCCTAAGATCAAGAACAAGACAAGGGTTCTCTCCACTTCTATTTAACATCATTTTGGAAGTTCTAGCCATACAGATCAGACAAGAAAAAGGAATCAAAGGCATCCAAATTGGAAAGGAGAAAGTTAAACTCATTATTTGCAGAGGACATGATAGTGTACATAGAAAACCGATAGACTCCACCAAAAAACTGCTTGACTTAATAGGCAAATTTAGCATAATAGCTGAATATAAAGTCAATATTCAGAGATCAAAGCCATTTTTGTATACCAACAATGAAACATCAGAGATAGAAGCTAGAAGACACATCCCATTTACTATAACAACAAGAAATTAAGTACTTAGGAATAAACTTAACCAAGGAGGTAAAAGACCTGTACTCAGAAAACTACAGAACACTGAAAAAAGAAATTAAGGAAGATACAAATAAATGGAAGCATATTCCATGTTCATGGATAGAAAGAATTCACATCAAAGTGTCCATACTACCTAAAGCAATTTATAGATTCAATGCAATCCCTATTAAAATACCAATGACATATTTCACAGATCTAGAAAAAATACTTCAAAAGTTTATATGGAGCCAAAAATGACCATGAATAGCCACAGAAATCTTGAGAAAGAATTAAGTAGGAGGAATCACAACACTGGATATCAAACTATATTACAAGGACACTGTAATCAAAATAATCTGGTACTGGCATAAGAATAGGCATACAGATTGATGGAACAGAATAGAGAGCCCAGAAATAAACCCAGGACTCTATGGTCAATTAATATTTGACAAAGGGGAAAGGATCATAAAATGGAGTAAAAATGGCCTCTTCAACAGGTAGTGTTGGGATAACTGGATAGGGACATGCAAAAAAAAAATAAAGCTAGACCACCAACTTACACCATACACCAGAATAAACTCAAGATGGATAAAGGACTTAAACATAAGCCATGCCACTGTTATAGGCCATGAGGAGCCAAAAGGGAAACAAAAGCAGGACCCTCACCATTACAATCTAATAAAGAACTTAATACAGAAAGCTAGAAGCAGAGGGAGACATGTCTCACCTGTTGACCTGGTAATCCTAAACCTGGTCTAATAAGGCTGCCAGGCACTCTGAATGACACAAGTAAACTGTGATAATGCAGCACAGGGGGAGGCCTTGAAAGTCTGTGTATCATCTCCACTAGCTGGGAAAAGGGAAACCTTGAAAGTGTGTATTCATCCCAAAGCCAGAAAGGTGGGAGAGGGTCCACATTGCCTAAAGTGAAAGCACATAAAGACAACTTAATTAACTGTTTGCTTCGTATCATGCATGCACAATGAACAAATAAAGTCTGGAGCAAGGTAAGGATTTGGGCTAAGAGACTCCTACACATGCCAAAGTTTAGGTAATCATGTCACGGACTCCCCCCCCTCCCGCCCCCCAACAAAGAGCTGGCACCACCGTCATCCACCAATCAAAATATAACTTCTTCACTTCATCCCACCAACGATACAAGGTGTGCTCGATAAATTGGCAAAATTTTAGTGAAATAAACAACATACCATAAAAGTTATATTTTGAAATAAATTTATTCTTATATGTAAATACATAAACATAGTCATTAATTCTAAACATTTTCAAAAACATCTCCATTTGTGGCAATAGTAAGCTTGATTCCATTTTTGGAATCTTGAGCACACTTTAATGAACTTTTCTTTATCTGTGGACATCATAATGTTTTCAATCTTAGCTTTAATAGCCTCTTGATTGAAATGAGGTTGTTTATTAAGTTCTCTCTCACAAATGCTGCATACACAATAGTCTAAAGGATTTGCATCTGGTGAACTAGGTGGCCAGATTTCCTTGGACCGGAATTCAGGAACATTGACACTGAGAAATTCTTGCACCTTTTTGGCATTATGTGCTGGTGTGCCATCTTGCTGGAAGATAAAATGATGTCCATTTGCAACTTGATTTATCCAAAGTACAACTAATTACCTCAAAACATCAAGGTAGACATCAGCGGCCCCCTTCAAGCCTTGTGGAAACAAATGTTGGGTGATGATATCGCCTTCATTTCTGGCAACATCTAACACCACCACTGTAGCAGGAAATTTCGTTTTCATTACAATTAGGACTTCATTAAGATTCTCACAGTCACCTGTTGTTTCTTCTGTTGACTGGTCCTGCTGAGGATTACTTTCCTTGGAGAAGAAAATCAGGGTTTTTTTTCCTTTGGGATGTTTCAATTTTGTTAGCAGTTTCCTTGCTTTTTCAAAGGGCCTTTCCTCTGTCTGCTGTGTCATAAACTGACCTCTTCTAAGAACATATGATCTGTATTTGATATCTTCAGCAATAATCTTGCAAATTGTTGCATCCGGCATCTGCAGTTCTCTTGCTATGGAGCCCAGTGATTTTCCTGGATCTTTGTTGATGATCTCCTGGATTCTGTGTACAATACCTGGACTTGTGCTATCCTTGTCTACCTTATGCATTTTCCTTGTTGGTGTGGCAACATCAGGATCAGCATCCTACACCTTCTTCATGTTGTAAACAGTATATAAAGGGATGTTATTGAAGTCTGCAATTTCCTTTGCAGTTGGTCCTGCACGCAGTCCAGAAATGATGGTTGCTCTAACATCGTATTCCTTCAACATGATGGTTGCTCTTAGAATTTAATACTTTATATCTGAAACAATGATGTTAAATCATAACTTTAGGAAAAAAGATTTCCAAAATTAATAAGAAACATGTGAAATAAGGAGATGCAAAGTTATTGCCAAGTGATCACTAGCACCCTGTATATGTCCTCAGAACAAAGAACTTGCTCTCTTAGCCATGGGATCCCTGGGCACTCGTAGCCCTCTGGCCATCCTAGGGCAAGCTTGCCACCCAGTCTTTGGCTACTCTTGTTTTTGCTCTCCTGTTCATTAATAAACTTTGAGTGCAGGCTGATCTGTAATTCTTTACTACATTGGCGAGAAGGACCAGGGTTTCTCCTGTAACACCACCATTAAGGTCCTAGAGGAAAATATAAGCAGTAAAATTGCAGATATCCCATGCAGCAATATTATCCCAATATTTCTCCTAGGGCAAGCAAAAATAAAGGAACAAATAAATAAATAGGATTAGATCAAACTGAAAAGTTTTGGCTCAGCTAAAGAAAACATCTGCATAATTAAAAGGGAACCAACCAAATGGGAAAACATATTTGCCAAGATGCCTCAGACAAGGCTTTGATTTCCAAAATATATACAGAACTTATATGACTCAACACCAGGGAGTCAGACAGCCCAATTAAAAAATGGGCAAAGGATCTGAACACTTTTCTGAGGACATATAAGGGGCACATAGATCTATGAAAGAATACTCAACATCACTAGTCATCAGAGAGATGCAAATTAAAACCACAGTGAGATACCACATCACACCTAACAGAATGGCCATCATTAACAAATCAACAAACAACAAGTGCTGGCGAGGATGTGGAGAAAGGGAAACCTGGTTCATTGTTGGTGGGAATGTAGACTGGCACAGTCACTATGGAAAACAGTATGGAGTTTCCTTAAAAAACTAAAAATGGAACTGCCTTTTGATCCAGTGACTCTACTGCTAGGATTAAAGCCAAAGAACCCTGAAACACCAATTCATAAGAACCTATGTACCCCTATGTTCATAGCAGAGCTATTTACAAGGCCAAGTGCTGGAAATAGCCTAAGTGCTCATCAGTGGATGATTGGATCAAAAAACTTTGGTACATTTACACAATGGAATACTACACAGCAGAAAGAAAGAACTCCTATCCTTTGCAACAACATGGATGGAACTGGAGAGGATTATGCTTAGTGAAATAAGCCAGGCAAGACATACCATATGATCTCATCTAATACAAGAGACTAATGAACAAAACAAACAAACAAGCAAAGTAGAACCAGAGGCATGGAGAGGGAGAAAGAGGAAAAGGAAGGGAATGGTTTAGTCAAGGAAATAGTGTAAATGATCCATGGACATGGACCACATGTGGGGATTGACTGTGGGAGAGGGGATAAGGAGGGTGGGACAGGGGAGAGCAATGTGGGAAAATGTAATATGACAACAATAAATTAACTTAAAAAAACAAAAAATAGAAAAAGCAAAATACACAAAAAAATCCATAAAATGGAAGAAGGATAAATTTGATTATATTAAACTTACAAAACAAAAATACAGAGAAAGAGAAAATACAAGGTAGGAAATGGTATTTCCAATGCCTATTATTGCCAATTAGCATACAAATTTATGAGAAACTCCTATAAAACAAGAAAAAGATATGCAACCCAATTGAAAATGAGTGAAGGAAAGAACAGGTAGTTTGCAAAGGAGAAAACATAATTGGCCATGAAGGACTCAGTCTCTTAAGAATTGGGAAATGCTAATTGTAAAAAAACACAATATATACTTTTGCACACCTGTCAGGTTTGCAAAAATTGGGGAGTCTGATAGCTTACTGAGCTGGTGATACTGTGATGGAAACAGGAAATCACATACTCTGCTTGCGGAAATATGAATCAGCGGACCACTTGGAGAGCGATTTAGCAATTCTACTTAGATTTCTGCGCACCTCACGATGAGACATTTTTAAATGTCTGCTCTAGAGAAGCCCTTTCCCATATTCATTAGGACACATGTGCCAAGATGTTCACTGTGTCACTGTTGATCATTTTAGAAAGGAAATGACCCAACTCTACCTTGGTTGGGGAATGGGTGAGTGAACCCAGGACTTGATCCAAAGCTGCAAAGCCAGGAAGGAAGAACTCCACCTGCATCACCCCTAAATATCATAAATACAGTGCAAGGAAAAAGCAAGGTGCAGTGTGACATGCATTGTGTAAAGTGAAAAACACATGGAAACTGCAGTATATATTATTAATGGAGATGTACACATATATCAAAGTAGAAAAGTTAACTAGACCTTACAGAAGAATATTTAATCTGATGACCCGTCCTACACACCAATGCTTTACTGCCTAGGGAAGGAGGGGTGGAAAGGGAGAGATGGGTTTCAGCTACAGTTAGAATGATTTATTTCTATTATCCGGAGAGCATAAGGTTCCAAAGCACAAGAACATTGTGGGTTGTTTCTGCATGATGGGGACTACAATGTATGTTATCTTTACTTGTCTGTATGTTCATAATTTTTATATTAAAATATATTAGCTCTGCTGCTTTTCCCCCATGAATCAGAAGAGCTGGAAAAGAATTAAGAAGGATGTAACATGATTGCTCTGTGTTCAGTTGTTGTGTCTTTGGCAATCAGAAGAATCACCTCTGAACTTAGCAGTTTTTGGGAGCAAGGGTTGATCCAGGCCCAGGAGGCATTTTTTTTCCTGTTGTTTCTTATGCTGCATCATCCCTGATTGCTGGGCCCCACCACTAATCCATCCTGGGGTCCTGCTCAGAGGTATGCCCTCCATGCTGTCTACAGCATCCCCAGTCCTGTCCACCCCTCAGTTTCCCCTTATTTATCTAACTGACCTGGTACTACACATGTGAGGTTATAAGGAGTCTTACTGCCAGAATACAGTAACAGAATGAGTGTTTCAAAAGAAAAATTGGCATCGGTGCCCTCCCTAAGCCCACTCCACTATATGTGTTCCTCCCAAGTCTGTCCTTATTCATGGCCCCCATCTCAGTGCTTCAATGGAGCTGTGCTCACTGACTATTACATAGGTTTCACACTTTTCTGCAGCTTTAGTCCATCTGGGAGGAGCAGTGCAGGGGACAGTGTGGTGTCCCACTCAGGAGGTGGGGCAGAAGGCTGGCAGGAGTTATGACTTGGTCTTCCCATTTCATTTGACTTGGAAGTTTGTGAGACTTTCACCCATACAGCTCAAGTCAATTCCCTTATATTTTAAGTATCATTCACTTATTCATTTTGTTTATCCACTCATCCCAGTTCTGCCTGAGCTGTGTTTGACCTGGGCTGCAGGTGGGCACAGGCACCAGCTTTGTTCCAGAGTAATTGTATGGGGACAGACAGGATGAAGAATCTGAGCTTCTGTGGAAATGTATGAATAGATTTCCAGCAGGAGGAGGGGCCTGGCTGGGCCTGACAGAGTGGAGCCAGGTGACAAGAGGTGTGAGGGTCCGGCTTCAGTGATTATGCTTCCCTTTTGGTCCCCATCTTGCCCCTTGCAGCTCTTCTAGTTGCCTTACTTCCACTTTCCTTCCCTTCCTCCTTCCCCAATACTCTGAGCTTTCTCTTCAAGCTGTGAACATGGAGTCCCACACCTCTGAAGAGTAGGTGGGGTGAGGGGCTGTTTCTTCTCCTCCTATCCAGCAAAGTCTGTCCTCCTTGCTGCTTTTGGAACATTTCTCCTTTTCTTGTCTTTAAGTTTCTGACCCTGCACTCTACTCTCGCCTTTGGAGGACAGGGAAGCCAATGTTGCCTCATCTTCTAGGCTCCTCACATGCTCTTGTCCAGCACCTACCTCCTTTCCTCACTCTGAGGTCGGTCCACAGGGCTCAGTTGTGTTGTCTCACCCCTCAGGGGCCTGCTCCTACAGCCCCTCTTTATCCCCTCTTTCCTGGAGGCTTTCCACCACCCCAACTTGCCCAGCAGGCTCTACCCCAATAGAAAACAAACTAAACTTCCCTAGACTCCACATTTCCCTCCAGCTGCCCTCTGCTGTCTGCCCCCTTTCCATCTACAAGCTCCTAAGAGGACTTGTCTGAACGTGCCCTGCTCCCCATTCTCTCCGTTCCCATCTTCCTTGGTGCCTTTACTGTCTGTTTTAGTCTCTTCTCCTCAGCGAACTTTTCAAATTGTACCCCACCCCTTCCCTCTGCTACTGCTCATATCTTGCAGAATCTCTCTGCCTGCCTCCCTAGACCAGAGATTCTCAGTCTGGCTGTGCACTGGAATTACCGGTGAAGCTTTGTATATAATGTTGTGCCCAGGCCAACTGAGTCTGAGCCCCCAGGGGAGGGGTGGGGTCAAAGCTTCCAGGTGATGGTGATGCCCCGTTTGCTTCCCTGCTTGGCTTGTCTGCTGAGCGTCAGCTGCCAATGTGACAGCGCCACCTGGCGGCTTTCTCAGGACATAAGGTGGGGTGGGGGGGAAAAATTTGTGAAATATGGTGAGTTGATTCAAGAAATCTGTGGCTGCAGTCTGAGCTTAGCCAACGGACTCACGGCTCCCACGAGATCACGGTCTCCTAATCAAATAGAAAATTTTTAATAAAGTGTTTGTCACACTTTTAAGTGCTTCATCACAATCATATGACATAGATATTTGCATTTTACACACTAGGAAACTGAGACACAAAAAATTGCCCAAGACCATGCGGTAGTGAAGCTGGAGCTGGGAATACAAACTCAGTCTGGCGTGACTGTCGCACTCATAACCATAACGCTGGCGAGGCTGCTGCTTTCAAGGGGCACTGAGGCAGGCAGGGCTGGGTATAGCTTGGCACATGGACAGGCAGGCAGATGACGGCTGTTATCATCAGATACACTTGACAATCTCATTTCCTGCTGCACTTATATTCCTGTCCTTAGATGCCTCGTCCCAAGAATGAGGCTGGCTGTAACATTTTATCCAGGCCCAACCCCAGCATAACAAGTCCAACTTCACCAGTCACAGTGGCATTTTTTGTCAGCTGGAGCAAAAAGACCTTCAGTTTTGCTGGAAGTCCCCTGGTAAGCATTTTATCCCAGCGACTTCATTAGGGAAGTGGGTCAGATTTGATCTAATCCCATGTGTCTAAGGTTTAATTAGCACCAAATTGCCTTCTAGAATTCTCTCTCCACCCCTTACCCCCTGATCATGCTACAGCTCCATCTCCCCAGCTGCTCAAACCAGGACTCTGGGGGGCTTTGCTAGGTCCGTCTTTCTTCCACACTTCACATGCAATGAACTCACGATGATTCCCATCGAACTCCAGAATAGATTACCGGCGCATCATTGGCGCTGTCCCTAAACCACACTCTTTCCTTCCATTTCTCGCTCCTTCTCTAAAAGAGGGTTAAAAAAAAAAACAAACAAACAAAAAAAAACCAAACCTGTCTCTCGGCTAATAAAGAGTAAAACTATCAGTGGCACTTCGAGGGAAAGCCTCAAACCATGGCCAGCCCTCAAGCCCCTCCTCCTCCCGCAACCCTCCTAGCCCTGGTCTTCTCGGTCCAGCCACACTGGCTTTCTACCTGTTATTCCAAGAGACATCCGCGCCGCAAGCCTTCAGACGCCTCATGCTCCGACACTGTTTTCTTTTTACCTGGATAATGACTCATCTTCAGCTTTTAGCTCAAATACCAGAGATCCTTCTATCGAGGCTTGCGAGTCCTCCGCTGTGCCTCGGTCCAGGGTGCTGAGCGCGGTCAAGTCCCTCCGGCTCAGCCCCTCTGACCAGATGAAGAAGGGTGGGAGGCTGGGAGCTGAGGCAACTTTAGGTGCGCCCAGCAGGATCTGTCGCCCCCTGGCGGCAGGGGCGGACCTGGTCCTCTGGTTCCTTCACAGGTGCTGTGACGCTTGGCTTGGCTCCGGACCCCAGAAGAGGTTCCGCCTCACTCCGGGTTGCTCTTCCGGCTAGTTTCTCGCATCCCAGCACACAACCCTGACAGCCGCAGGCTCTAGTCGAGCCAAGACTTCCAGAGTTTGACCCCGCCCCGCCGCAGGTCCCGCCCTCTTCAGTTTCCTGATAGGTTCTTCGCAGGATTGATTGGTGACAGCTGGGTGCAAACTCTCAGTTCTGCCGTTTTACTAGGTAGCCTGTGCAAGTCATCTTTATTATTTTTATAAACGGTGACCCATCCTCTTCCACGGGTCAAACACTCTTCTAGACACTTGAGGGTAGCTCAGCGAATAACACCGACAAAAACCAGTTGTTGGCTGCTTACAGTTTAGTGTGGGGAGACTGATAATAAACAAAATAAATGGGTTTAAAAAGTATAGTATGTGGCCCTGGCTGGTGGCACAGTGGATAGGGCGCCAGCCTGCGAACCCAAAGGTCGCTGGTTCGATTCCCAGCCGGGGCACATAGGTAGGTTGCCGGCCGGGTATCCAGCTGGTCCGTGACTGGAGGCAGGTGAGGGACAGCCATACATTGATGTCTCTCTCCCTCTCTCCCTCTCTCCCCTCCCGTCTCTCTAAAACTAAAAAATAAAATATTTTAAAAAGTATTGTATGTTAAATAATGATAAGTCCTTAGGGGAAAATATTTCAACATTAAAAAATCTTCTTTGACTTTGGGGGGAATGGGTGGGTGGGTGGGGGGACAGAGGGGAGCAAAAAGGGGATGGATGTAATACAACAACAATAAAATTAAAAAAAAAAAAAAAAATCTTCATAGCCTTGGCCGGTGTGGCTCACTGTCTGAGCGCCGGCTTGAGGAAGCCAAAGGCTGCGGATTGGATTCCTGGTCAGGGCACTCTTGGGTTGCCCTTCAGGTCCGAGGCTGGGGCCTTGGGAGAGGCAATCGATATATGTTTCTCTGTCACATGGGTGTTTTTGTCCCTTTCTCCATCCCTTCCCCTCTCTCTAAAAATAAATACATAATCTTTAAAAAAAATCTCCCTGGTGCTCCTCTCCTTCTGTCCTAGATGTAATCATCATTCTGGCTTCACTGCTATTATTTTTAAATAGTTTTAACCATTTTAATGCATTCTGAAACCATTTTTGGCTGCTATTTTTGTTTGTTTGTTTAGAGAGGAGAAAGGGAGGGAGAAAGAGAGCGAGTAATGTTGATCTTGCCTTTTGTACCTGCCCTGACCAGGGGCCAAATCGCAACCTGCACGACGTTTCCGTTGGGGCCGATGACCAACCAATTGAGCCACACTGGTCAGGACCATATATTTTTAAAAAAATTTATTAATTTTTCTAGCTCTGCTGAGGTGTAATTGACAAGTAAAATGGTAAGTTATTTAAAGTGCACACATAATGATTTGATCTATGTATGCATTGTGAAAGGACCCAACAAAGTAATTAACACACCCACCACCTCGCAGTTCCCCCCCACCCTTTTTTTTTTTTTTGGTGAGAACATTTAAGTTCTACTCTCTTAGCAAATTTCAGTTATTCAATATTGCATTATCAACCATAGGTACTATGTGCTACATTATATTTTTAGATCTTATTCATCATATAACTGAAAGTTTGTACACTTTCACCAACCTCTTTCTACCCCCCTTCCCTCCAGCTCCTGGCAACCAGCTTTCTATTTCTGTTTCTGTGATTATTATTATTATTTTTTAAGATTCCACATGTAAGTGACACCATGCAATTGTCTTTCTCTGTCTGGCTCATTTCAATGAAACCCTATTTCATATAATATTTTTTGTTTTGTTTTTCTCTCTTTCTGTTCAACATTATGTTTGTGAGCATCATGTTTTCTATGGTTGTATCTTGTTCACTTTCATGACTGTGTAGTATTTCATTTGGAAAATAGATCACATGTTATTTTTCTGTTCTACTGAGAGGAAAACCTGGGTTGTTTGCACATTTAGGCTATCACAGTGCTGCTGTGGATGTTCGTGTATCTCTCATTCATGCACCTGTGTGGGAGTCTCTTTAGGGTACAGTGGACTTGCTGGACCAGAGGGCATATGCATCTTCAGCTTGAATCAATGACACCAAATTGTTTCCGGAGTAGTTATATGAATTTACACTCCTACAGTTTGAAGGGTAAGTAATGGTTTCTCATTCTAGTTTTAATTTGCCTTTGCCCCATCACTAATGGATTTCCTCTTTTGAAAAGTGCTTGTTCAGGTTCTTTGTTCACTTTTATTATTGGGTTGCCATTCCAATTCTTTATTTTTGCATAAAAAAAAAACCACCCCAAAACTTAGTGGCTTAAAGCAGCAGTGCTAACTTTGTTCATGAATCATCAATTTAAGCAGGGCTTGGATGATGCAATGGCTGGGACCTGGATCTGCTGAAAAATGGCCTTCTCATAGCATGGCAGTCTCAGTGTAATTAGATTTCCTAGGTAGCAACTGGTTTTCCCCCAGAGCAAGCATTATGGTAGGTCTGGGTGGAAGCTGCATGACCCGGATGTATTACATTCACCAAGCAAGTCACTAAAACCAGCCACATTCATGCAAAGAAGAATTTAATTCCACCTTTCAATTAGAGACATATCAAGGAATCTGTAGTCATCTTTATCTGCAGTTGTTCAGTTTTTTCTTATTGATTTATAGGAGTTCTTTATACTTTCTTTATACTTTCTGTACTAGTCTAATGTCAGTTCATGTTTTGAAATGATCTCTTTCATCATGATTTTCTTTCCTCTTTATGTCTTTTTCCCCTTCTGTGGATAATGCTTTTTGAATCTTGTTTAAGAAGTTTCCTTCTCTCTCAAGGTCATGAAAATGACTCTCTTTCTAACTTTCAAAACTTCTAAAAGCTTCCTAACTTTGTCATTCCTAGTTAGGTCTTCAATGCACTTGGAATTACGTCACTGTGTGTTGTGAAGCAGTAGTCTTTTGCCCATGTGGATATTTAAGTACCACTTATTAAGAAGAATGTAGAACCGCCCCTTACTCTGAATGTCACTGCTGCCAGATAGAAACTGTTTGTTTAAGTGTCCTTTTGAGCACCCTCTTCTGTCCAATTCTATTTTTCTCTCCTTTGGTCAATACAGCACTGTCTGAATTTCTGTTGCATTAGACTAGATCTTGCTGTCAGGTAGAATAAATTTTCACGTCATATTCTTTAACAGCTATCTCAGCCCTTTACACTCCCTACAAATTTGAAGTCACTTGACCACTTCCATAAAAACATCCATTGGAATTAACATTTATATCATACTTACTCTTCCAATATTTATTCATCATCTATCTTTCCATCTATTTAGATATTCTCTGATACTTGTCAGTACAGTTTTATAGTTTTCTCTGTGCACACTTTTTGTTCCACATAATCCATAGGTTCATCATAGTTTTTGACACCACCAGAAATCTGGGTTGCTTATAGATTTTGGCTCTGACAGAAGTGCTGCAGTGAACATTTGTGTATCTGTCATTCATACACCTGTGTGGGAGTTTCTTTTTCTCTTCAAAGCCATTACAATGTAGTGAATATCACTGGTTGATTTCTGAAGTTAAACCAACTTTTATACTTAGAATAGATCAAATTTGGTCATAACTGATTATCCTTTTTATGTATTTGTTTAATTGGTTGGCTAATTTTTTTTTTAGAATTTTACGTTTACTTTCATTAAAATAGTTGACTTTTAATTTTTATTTCTCTGTCTTTGTGGGTTTTTTTCCTACTCTCTGGAAGAGTTTTTGTAATATGGATATTATTTCTTCCTTAAATGTTTGGTAGAATTCACCAGTGAAGCTGCTGGACCTGGAATATTTCCATTTCTTTAATAAGGAGAAATCAAATTTCCCATTTCTTTTGGTGTAAAATTTGTATCTTTAAAAGAAACTCATTTATTTCATTTAATATGTTTATATATTTCATCTAATATATGTTTATATATGTATTTATAGTAAAATTTCTCATTATTTTAATGTTTATAAGATCCTTTGTTAATTACTCTTTTTCTTACTTGTGGTTGGCTTCTGTGTTCTTACTATGGCCCTCTTTTTGCTCAGTCTTGCCAGGGATTTTGAATTTCATTAGTTATTTTAAAGAACCATTTTTGGCCTTTTGTTTGGTTTTAATGTTGCTATTGTAGTTTTATGTGTATTTTGTATCATCAATTTCTACAGTTTCTTTATTCTACCTTTTTGAGTATTTTACTTTTCTTTTCCTATGTTTGAAATAGATGATTTCTCATTAAATTTCAGCCTTTCTTCTTTCAAGACTATGTAACTCTGCTTCTAAGTATTCTAAGGACTTCTTAGATGGAAGCATAAATCTTGGTATGCAGCATTTTTGTTATTCTTCTATTCTAAATATTTAAAAATTCCCATTTGCCATTCCTTTCTTGTCCACTGGGTTCTTTAAAATGTATTTCTTAATTTTATGTACTGTATATGGAGCTATTCTAATTATCTTTTTATTATTATCAATTACCAAGTTGATTACATTGTTAGAAATCATGTTTAATACTATTTCAATTAAGCATGGTCTTATTAAGTGCAGAATTCTATATGTATCCTTGAAATAAAATGTGTTAATAATAACATTGTTCAAATGGCCTGTTTCTTTATTTTTTGTTGTTTCTTTGTTAATTTTGAACTGTTTTTGACTACTTTTTCTATTACTGAGAGTCTTGTGATAAATTTTCCCCTTATGATTTTTGGATGTCTATTTCCTTTTGTAGATCTATAATTTAGGGTTTTATATATTTTGATACCTCATTAAGTGCATACAAATGTAAAATTGTTATGTCTCCTTGGTAAATTGAACATTTTATCATCATGTAATAAACCTCATTAATTAAAGTCTAGTTTGTTTGATAGTCATATAGCCACACTAGCTCTTTTTTGGTTAGTTCTCACATAACATTATTTTCTATTCCTTTTACTCTCAATCTTTCTATATCTTTATGTTTTAGATATGACTTTTATAAACAATATACAGTTGGATTTTTAACAAATTTTATTTACTACCATTTTCCATTTAACTCAAGCATTTGATTCTTTTACATTTAAAATAATTATTGCTGTATTTGTGTTTGAAAATATTGTTTTATTTTGTGCTTTCTACTTGTCCCCTGTTCTATTCCTTTTTTCCCCTTTTCTTGGATTTGGTTTTATTGCATCACGTTATTCTACCAATCTCCCCACCTCAGAAGTTTCCTCTCTGTCTCTTTGTGTGTATTTTCCCTCAAAATTAAAATATGCATTCTTAATTTACCCAAATCCATACTTTCACCACATTCCTTGACAACACATATCTTGTCTTGTAGTTTAACGCTAATTTTCTTTTCTAACTCCATTGATATTACTGTTGTAGACAATGTTCATTTATATTTACCCACATACTTAGATGCTCTTTGCTTTTCATCTTCATTGTGTATCAGACCTTCCTTCTCAGATCAAGTTCATCTGCCTGAAATATCTCCTTTAGCATATCCTTTAGTGAATATCTACTTCTAAATAAACTTTCCAAGTTTCTATTTGTCTGAAAATCCTTATTTTATCATAATTCTTGAAAAATATAATTCCCTCAGTTTGGAGTTCTAGGTTGAAAATGTCCATTCAGTTCATTGAAATCATCATTTTATTTTCTAATTAATTAATTAATTAATTAATTTAATATAAATGTGAAGAACTCAACTGTCAATCTAAGGAATCTTCCCCCCCACCTCCAGTTACTTTTTAAAATATATATATATTTTATTTATTTTGCTATCACAGTTGTCCCAATTTTCCCTCCTTTGCCCCCCTCCACCCAGTACCCCATTCCTTCCAGCAATACTTCCCCTTAGTTCATGCCCATGAGTCATGCATATAAGTTCTTTGGCTTCTCTATTTCCTTTGTTCTTCTTTACATCCCCTCTGTCTATTCTGTAACCACCAATGTGTACTTACTTTTTTTTCCCCTTTCACATCCAGAAAATTCACCATTTAATTAGCCTTCTGTCAGCTTCTCAAATCATATTAATACAAAGTTTTCTTTTCATTATTCCAAAATGCCTACACTAATATATTTGTTTAAAGAATTACTTTTTTAAGTAATATGAATTGCAATATTACCAAACACATGCAAAAATACATTTACACCCATACATATTTTTACACATATTTAAAGTACATACTGGATTTTGAAGAGTTAATACAGAAAATTAAAAATATGCCAATAGCTTACATAATTGCTGCATATTAAATGATAGTATTTTAGATATATTGTAGCAAGATTAAGCAGTTTTTTTCTTCTTTAATACTTATTTTACTCTGAAATACTTATTTAATACTTATTTTATTTCCTACGTGGTCCTAAACTAACCCCTGAATTATTTAAGTGTCTGTTGCAGTAGAAATTAGGTATGTTCACCATTTCAATAGTAAAGTTTACTATAGCATTAATTCTTTTTCCCAAGTATCCCCAGTTTGGGGGCCTTCATAACTGGAAATGTATATTTCCATGATTTAGTTGAAAGGAATCTCATCTAATGTACATGCTAATATGAGAACTTATATTGTCTATGTACATGAATCATATAGTTTAGTAGTTTGCAACTTCCATCCAAATTGGTCTTCATTCTCAGCATCTTTTCTAACCTATAGATTGATTGATTTCACAACACACCCATGACCAGTTGGTTGCTATTTAAAACATAAATTGCTAACAAAATTTATATATTACACACCCACAAATAAGCACATATTTTATAACAGTGAATAAGAAAGATAGCATGTCTTCTATGCAATATACATCCACATTTTCTTACTTTTTTCTTCTTCCTTAACTTTGATTTGATTTTTCTGAGTTATTGCAAGAAACCTGATTTTCCCATATGGTGAAATGATTCCAACCTAAGAAAACTTAACCTGCACTAATGCAGATACAAGTAATATACAAAATTGTACCTTATTTAGTAAAATCTATTTATAACTAGATCACTTTAAAGCATTCATAAGTTAAAGTCGATTCTTATCCATTCAGCTGCCCTATGTGTGTTGATTGGTGCATTTAATCTATTTACCTTTGTACTTGTGTTCCTATCTGCCTCTCTGTTTCTTCATCTTCTTAAAGCAGACCCTTTAGCATCTCTTGCAGTGCAGGTTTGGTGGAAATGTAGTCTTTTAGCCTTATTTTGTCTGGGAAACTCCTTATTTCACCTTCCATTTTGAATGACAGCCTTGCTGGGTAGAGTATTCTTGGTTGCAGTCCTTTGTTTTTCATTGCTCGAAATAATTTTTGCCATTCCCTTCTGGATTGTTGTGTTTCTGTTGAGAAATCAGCTGATAACCTTATAGGAGACCCCTTGTATGTTATTAGCTGTTACTCTCTTGCTGCTTTTAGGATTCTCTCCTTGTCTTTTAAATTTACCATTTTCATGATGATGTGTCTTGGAGTGGGCCTGTTTGGGTTCATCTTCTTTGGGACCCTCTGTGTTTCCTGAGTTTGCATGACATTTTCTCTCTTCAAGTTAGGGAAGTTTTCTGTCATTACTTTTTCAAAGAGGTTTTCGATCCCTTGCGCCTCCTCTTCTCCTTCTGGTATCCCTATGATACGGATGTTATTATGTTTCATGTTGTCCTGCTGCTCTCTTAAAAGCTCTTCATTCTTTTTCAGTCTTTTTTCATTTTGTTGCACTGCCTGGGAATTTTTTCTACATTGACCTCCAGCTCAATGATCCGATCTTCTGCTTTCTCTAGCCTGCTTTTGATTCCTTCTACTGTGTTCTTCAATTCAGAAATAGTATTCTTCATTTCCTCCTGGCTCTTATTGATGGTGTCTATGTCCTTTTTAATTCTTGTGTAGTTCTCAGTAAGTTCCTTGTAGCTTCCCTGGAGTTCTTTGTTGTTCCCCTAGAGTTCTTTGTAGTTCCCCTAGAGTTGTTTGTAGTTTTTTTTGAACTTGCAGAGCTCATTGAGCTTCTCTATCATCATTATTTTGAATTCCATGTTTGATAGGGTGCTCGTCTCTATTCCATTTTGCACTCTTCCTGGGGATTCCTCCTTTCCATTTGCTGAGAGTTTATTTCTTTGTCTCCCTATTTTAGGTGGTTCTTGTTTGTTTCTGCTTCTTAGATTGGTCTGCTTTGACTTACTCTCCAGTTACTTTTAAAATATTTCTCTGTGTTTTTGGTTTTCTGTCATTTCACTATGAGGTATCAAATTCCTTATTGATTATGTGATTGGCCAGAAATTACAAGGGCAGAGTAGATGAGTTTTAGATATTGGAGAGGGCTGGGAGATGGGATCAGCCAAGGGATGTATAGGGTTTGTAGGGGGCTTGGCTGGGACTCCACATCTTGGAGCCTCAACTGTTGGTTCTATAAAGAAGAGTTGTTGATATTTACTTTGAATTTATGTATTTAGTCATTAAACATTTATTGACACTCTGAAAAATGTGAGACCTTAACATAGGTAGTGGGAATGCAAAGATGAGTCTCTGCTTCTGAGCCATTGTCAGTTAGTTTAGAAGCCCATGCCTAAATAGGCATGACTGGCGGTTGTGCCATGGGCAAAAACAGTACAAGGAGAAGGCAGTTTTACATGGGGTTGGGTAACAAGGACTTCCTGGTTGAAGGAGCTTGAATTTATCTTAAAGGTTGAGTCAATTTTTACTTTTCAAGAGAGAGAGCATTCCTAAGAAAGAACTGAACTGCAGGGGCCAGAGGTTGGTGGTGAGAAATAGTGTAGCTCATGAATATTTCTGAAATATTTTGTGCTGGGCTCTTTGGATGGTTTTGACTTGTACACGGGTCTCTAGTTGCCAGTGACTAGAAACAGATGGTGGAAACTCACTTTGCAACTGCTGGGTGGTCAGGAGAACACCTCTTCTCTCTGCTTCTCTGGTTTCCTCTGCCCAGCAGGGATCATGCCTACCTGCCTCGCCTGAGTTTCTATCTTACATTTACTATCGCCTGAGAGAGACTGGCTCTTTCTCTTCCAGTTAAAAAATATCCTGGGCCATAGACATGGCCAACAACATGGACAACAAAGTCAATGGGATTGACTTTGGGGAAAATGGGTGGATGGGGAGGGGGACAGAGGGGAGCAAAAAGGGGATGGATGTAATATAACAACAATAAAATTAAATTAAAAAAAAAATATCCTGGGGGAAGGGTGCCAGTTGGTCTAGTTTGGATGAAGTAGCCATCCCTAGATCAAGCCTGGGGTCTTGTAAGAACTTGGCTACTCCTGCTATAGCCCTTAGTATTGATGCAGTTCTCAGGAGAGGGGTCCTTATTGGGCGTCAGTCATGCAGATGTTCACTATAGGGTGAGGAGTCTGACCTTTGCTCTGTAGTAAAGGGGGCTCAGTGAAGGGCTTATTTTATTTAATTTACTTTTTTTAATTACAATTTACATCTAATATTATTTTGTATTAGTTTCAGGTGTACAGCACAGTGGTTATAGTGGTTAGAAAATCCTATACTTTATAAAGTGGTGCCCCCCCAATATTTCCAACACCCATCTGGCATCATAAGAGTTATTACAATATTATTTACTATATTTCTTATGCTGTACAGAGTGCGTACGATCAATTGGTAATAACTTTGCATCTCTCTATTTTATGTGTTTCTTATTAATTTTGAAAAACTATGTTTCTAAGGTTATGATTTAGCATCATTGTTTCAGATATAAAGTATTGAATTTTGAGAGCAACCATCATGTCGAAGGAATACAATGATAGAACAACCATCATTTCTGGACTGTATGCAGGGTCAACAGCTAAGGAAATTATGGACTTCAATAACATCCCTTTCCATACAGTTTACAACATTAAGAAGGTGCATGATGCTGATCCTGATGTCACCACACCAACAAGGAAAATACATAAGGTACGCAAGGCTCACACAAGTCCAGATACTGTACACAGAATCCAGGAGATCATCAATGAAGATCCAGGATGTTTACCTTGATGTTTTGAGAGAAGTTATTGTACTGTGGATGAAGCAAGTTGAAAATGGACATCATTTTATCCCCCAATACCAGAGAAAGACAAATACCATATGATTTCACTCTTATGTGGAATTTAATGAACAAACTGAACTAACAAGCAAAATAGACAAACTTATAGATAGAGAGCAAGATGGAAGCTAAGGTGGGTGGGGGGCATAGGATAGGGGATGGAGGAATTAGCAAAAATGAAAAAGGACTCATGGACGTGGACAACGGTGTGGTACTGCATGGGGAAGGGAGTTAAAAGAGGACTAAATGGTAATGGTGAAAAATACAATTAAATATATGTTTAAAAAAAAAAAAAGAAAAGATGGTGCACCAGTATATAATGCCAAAAAGGTGCTAGAATGTCTCAGTGTCAATGTTCCTGATTCTGATCAAAGGAAATCTGGCTGTCTAGTTCACCAGATGCAAATCCTTTAGATTATTATGTACGGAGCATTTGTGAGAGAGATGCTAATAAACAACCTCATTCCAATAAAGAGGCTGTTAAAGCTCAGATTGAAAACATTGTGATGTCCATTGATAAAGAAAAGTTCATTAAAGTGTGCTCAAGGTTCCAAAGTTGAATTTAGTCTATTATTGCAACAAATGGAGACTTTTAAAAAAACAATTATGAATAGGCCTTCAGTGGTCAGGGGGAAAGGAGATGGGGGAGGGGGGAGGCAGAGGCAAGAAAGGGGAGCAGCTTAGACAAGAACCTAGTATAAAGGAACCATGGACATGGACAACAGGTGGGATTGACTTTGGGGGGAATGGGTAGGTGGGGAGGGGGACAGAGGGGAGCAAAAAGGGGATGGATGTAATACAACAACAATAAATTTAAAAAAAAAACAATTAAAAAATAATGACTATGTTTATGTATTTACATATAAGAATAAGTGTATTTCAAAATGTAACACTTTTGTGGTATGTTATCTTACGAAAATTTTGCCACCTGATTGCATGCACCCTGTACTTTACATCTCTGACACTATTTTGTGATTAGCAAGTTGTACTTCTTAGTCTCTTCACCTTTTTACCAAGCCCCCCCAAACCCCCTCCCTTATTTACCTTTGCTTTTATTTTTAATTGTGATAAAATACGCATAACATACAATTTACCATCTTGGCCATTATTAACTGTACAGTTCAGTGGCATTAAGTACATGTATATTGTTGTGAAACCATCACACCATCCGCCTTCAGGACTTTTTGATCTTTCCAAACTGAAATACCATATGCCTTGTTTTGGTATATACTTTTTAAATTTAATTTTATTGTTGTTGTATTACATCCATCCCCTTTTCACTCCCCTCTGTCCTCTTCCCCACCCACCCACTCCCCTACAAAGTCAATCCCACATGTTTAGTATATTTTTTATACTAATAGGTGCAAGGTGGTATCTCATTGTGGTTTTGATTTGCATTTCCCTAATGATCAGTGATGTTGAACATTTTTTTTTCATGTGCTTCTTGGCCATTTGCATACCTTCCTTAGAGTTATCTTGACTTAGGTCTTTTGTCCATTTTAAAATCTTGTGGTTTTTGGGTTTTAAAAAGGGTGTCATAAATTTACCTATGATTTGGTGAAAAGTGAGCTTGGAGCTTTGCAGTAATCAAGGTGAGAGAAGAGGAGGGCAGAGCTGTCAGCTGTGGAGAGGACAAACTCTGCACACAGATACCTTCGCAAAGGCCTGCTTGGGCCCGCTTCCTGCTCTGGATCTTGGGTGGCCTGTGATGCTAGGGTCTGTTTGACTCCTAGCCTTTTACAGACCCAGGAAAGTCTCAGGGCAGCCCCATTAGGCCCATGGGAAATGTGGCCCAAACAGAGAATGGTTTACAACCAAGGATATAGTACACTTGCCTTCTCTTCTGCAGCAGTGGCCTGGCCATGAGCAGCCAGCTCTAGAAGCTGTGGAAAGACTTGACACTGTTGGGACGTGTAAAGGCAAGTCTCCCTCTCCCCTTTCTGTTAGGTGGTTCAAAGGTTGTTGGGCTATGGAGCCAGATGGCCAGGGTTCAAATCCTACTCTGCCACATAATAGCTGGACAACTTACACAACATTTTAAAAAATGATTTTATTATTTTTAGAGAGAGGGGAAGGGAGGGAGGGAGGCAGAGAGAGAGAATCAATGTATGGTTGCCTTTCACCTGCCTCCAGCTATGGACCTGGGTTGCAACCTGGTTATGTGTGCCCTGGTTGATCAATCGAACCAGTGGCCTTTGCGTTCACAGGCCAATGCCTTTCCACCGAGCCACCAGCCAGGGCTACATAACATTCTTATACCTCAGTTTCTCCCTTTGTTATCGGAATAATGAGCATATCTCCCTTATAAAGGGTAGAGTGAGAATTAAATGAATTAATAATGTATGTAAAGCATTAGAACAGTGCTTGGCTCACAATAAATGTTGGCCATTATTACTCTTATTTTCACTAAGATCAGGCCCTGTCCAGCTTTTGACTGACTTTCAGCTGCCCAGTGCTCTCCCTGTCCAGAGGTCAAGGCATTTTCATCCTTGAGCCCAGTCCTGGAAGCGCCGCAGCAGGCCTGCTCTCCAGGCTGTCGGAAGGGGGCAGCATCGCACCACGGCTGACCCTAGGTGGCGTAGCCTGTTTTCTCTAGCCAGCAGGTGATTGCGTCTTTTTTGCGGTCCAGGAAGCACTCAGCTGTGCCCTCGTCCAATGCACGACCTCGCCCTCTGGGAAAAGAGGGTAACTATGCGGTGTCATTGGGCTTGGGCCAGGCCGGGTGCGGAGTGAGGAGCGGGAGCTGTTCTAACAACCTCCACCAGAGCCTTCCGCAGGGAGGGAGCTGGACCGGGCGGGCCTCAGGTCTGGGAATTACCTGGGTATGTGTGGCAGATTGGAGGGGAAGTGTGGCCTAGAGGGTGTGCGTGAGTGTTTCTGCTCATGGCTGGGATTGTGGTCCAAAGAGAGGGCTGATATGGGCGTGAGAGAGAGGGAGTTTGAACACTGCCCAAGGGGACCCCATCTTCACTGTTTGGGCATCACACATCTCCAGCAGATGGTGGCAGATGCAGGCCACCATCTCCCTTGATGCCCTGACAGGAAAAGACCTGCCAAAGAGCCACAAACTGGCAAAAGAACACTCAGTGACTCCAGTGATCAGGGACGTTCATTAAAGCAACTTTGAGGTATAACTTTTCAAAACAAAAACAAAAACATTAGAAATTAATAATGCCTAGTGTTGGTGGAGGTGCAGAGAAACAAACACTTCCATGAATTGCTCATGAAAATTCAAATTGGCCTTAAAAAACAGCTTTTGAGAGCAATTTTGAAAATACGCATTACAAGATTTAGATTATGCATAACTGTTCTAGGCATTTATCCTAAGAAAATAATTGCATAAGAGCTGAAAATGCCTAAATAAGTATTTTTACAGTAGCATTGTTTATAATGGTGAAAATTGGGAAAAAATGTCCCATAGCAAATGACTGGTTAAATAAAGTTTGATAGATTCATGGGATAGAACTGTATTTGGCCATTAAAAATAATGTTTTTAGGAAACAATTTCATGGCAGGGGGAAGTACTCACATTAAAATGTTCACTCACTCAGTAATTAATTCATTGATTTAACTAATATTTATTGAACATCTTGACATTCCAGGCATTGTTCTACATAAGGGAATAAAGTTATAAACAAGATGAATAGTATCCTTCTCATGAGGCTTATCTTTTATTGGGGGAAACAGACAATAAGCAAATGAAAAATAAATTAATTTCAGGAAGTGATACTTTTTTCCGTTTCTATTTGAAAATTACCCCTGAGTAGAAAAAAGGACAGGAAGATAAGCATCATAATGTCAAAGTGATTATTTCTGGTTGGTGATATCAGTTAGGATTTGTGTTACTAATAACTGAAAACTTTCAAACAGCAGGGCTTAACTGTCTCATGTATCCAGGGTTGAGCAAGCTCACCCCTGTCCCTTGGTGCTTCTGCCACCCTGGGACAAGGCTGTCAGCTCCATGCTTGGCTTCTCAAGGCCACAAGACAGCAGTCTCTCTTCTGAATCTCCTCTCCACTTTCCAGGTGGGCAGGAGGAGGGGAAGAGCTAAGACATTTTCCTCCTGAGGTTTGCCTCTTCATTGAGCAGAGCTCAGCTATCTTCTCATTGGTCAGAAAGAGCCAGGCCACTCCTAGCTGAAGGGAGGTCAGGAAGAATTTGGAAGTGGTATTCTTCCTTCTTGTTTTTTGGTGTTTTCTAAATCAAACCAGATATTAAAACCAGTTTTGCATAGAGGAAACAAAGGGCTTTTTGTGTTTTATGACATAAGGCGGGGTGTGGATTGCTACAGGGGAAGTCAGAGCAGAGTGAAGGCAATTGGACCCAGACACCCCTGAGAGGTGCTTAGGCGTCTGCCACTGATTCTTGTCCTCTTTGGTCTTGTGGGCCTCCCTCACCCTTGACCTCAGGTTAGCACAGCTCTGAGAGGATAGGGTGAGGTGCGAGTCCATGGTTGCCCCAATGAGGGCTGTTCCCTTCCATCTGCCCTAGCTTTCTCCATCTGCTGGGCCACAGGAGGGGTAGGTGTATGCAGCCTGGGCTGGTGCAGGGCTGGGCCCACTGGTCTTTCGGTTTTTCTCTTGAAAGAAGCTGGAGTTTGTCCCTGTGCACAGGTCCTGGGGGCCCATGCCAGACCCACCTGGGTTTGCATCCTGGCTTCTATACTGTGTTTACTTCCTATGGATGCTGTATCAAATTCTGGGTGACTTAAAACAACAGAAATTTATTGTCACAGTTCTGGAGGCCAGAAATCTGAAATGTGACAGAGGCTTTAGGGGAGAATCTATCCCTTTCTTCTTTTGGCTTCTTGTGGCTGGCATTCCTCGGCTTGTGGCTCCATCACCTAATCCCTATCTACATGGTCACATTGCCTTCTGTTGGTGTCTACCTCTGTTTCTTTCACTCTTTTGTTTTTTTTTTTAAATTTAATTTTATTGTATTACATCCCTCCCCTTTTTCCTCTCCTTCGTCCCCTTCCCCACCCACCCACTCCCCCACAAAGTCAATCTCACTTGTCCATGTCCATGGTTCTTCCATGCTAGTTTTTTGACTAAATTGCTCCCCTTCTTTGCCTCCTCCTCCTCCCTCCCCATCCTCCATATCCCCTCTCTCCTCCTTCCTCCTCTCTGCCCACTGAAGGTCTATTCATTGTATTCATGTATCTGGTTCTGATTTGCTTGTTTGTTTGTTTTGTTCATTATTGTCCTGTAATGGGTGAGGTCATATGGTATTTGTCTTTCACTGACTGGCTTATTTCATTAAGCATAATACTTTCCAGTTCCATCCATGCTGTTGCAAAGGGTAGGAGTTCCTTCTTTATTTCTGCTGTGTAAATGTGCCAAAGTTTTTTGATCCAATCATCCACTGATGGGCACTTAGGCTGATTCCAGCACTTGGCTATTGTAAATAGCGCTGCTGTGAACATAGTGGTACATAGGTTCTTATGAATTTGTGTTTCAGGATTCTTTGGGTATAGTCCTAGTAGTGGAATTGCTGGATCAAAAGGCAGTTCCATTTTTAGTTTTTCCATAGTGGCTGCACCAGCCTTACCTCTATTTCTCTTAAATGGACACTTGTGATGGCGTTTAGGGCCCACTCAGACAATCCAGGACAATCTCCTCATCTCAATCACATCCAAAAAGATACTTTTTCCAAATGAGGTCAGTAAACCTCCAAATGAGATTTACAGGTTCTAGAGATTAGGACCTGGATAGTCTTTGGTATATACACTTCAGCCTATCACACCTATTAACTGTCCAGTGACCTTACTGCTCTGTGCCTCTGTGATTTCATCTCTAGATTGGGGATGAGAACCCTGTTTTCACAGGGTCTTGTATGGGTCACCAACCATAGGAGCAGATAACAGTGGGACTGGGCATCCTTGTGGTTGAGCCCTGGTCCTCACCCTGATCTCTGAGGGCTATTCTCATCTTCTAAGGCAGTTTTTTCCTCCCTTTGCATTTAACATTGGCCTGTCCTGATTCTGGAGACAGCTAAAGATGACCTGGGAGGCATCCTCAGGACCTCTTTTCTGCAGACACTTGTCCTCGTGTCCACCTACTTCTTGCATTGCCAGCTCCCTGCAGTAGGCAGATGCAGTGCCACAGAGCAGAGCACAGGCTTGGCACTTGGCAAGGCTTAGTCACATACAGGTTTCCTTCCTTCCCTGGGTCTTCCTGTTGGGGCTTCTGCTCCCTCCTACTCCCACTTGTGTTCTCCCGCACCAAATCCCTGAGTCTCTCTGTTTTCTAGATAAATGTCCTGGAAGTTAGGGATCTGCCCAAGCCCGGCCAGCATGTCAGCAGTGGTGTCCACGGTCTACGCCATACCCCCATCCCCCTTCTGGAGGAGCACTGGGCAGCCCCTGCTCTAGACTGAGTCCCAGGAGCATCCCTGGGAGGTAGCACCTTTATCCTGTGGGTTTACAGTGTGCTAAATGCATCATGACACTCAGAGGAAATCAATCATAATTTCATTTCGTTGTTAAATAAAAGAAGAGGTTTATAGGCCAGAAATTGCTCTTGGAAATGGGTGTGTCTCTGAGCAGGGTGACCAGATCTGTTAGGAGCTGCAAAGCAGAAGGGCTGGGTCTGAGGAAAGGGCTTTTTGTCAGATGAGCCAGAGCTCCAGGCAGATATAGCTCCCTCTATCTTGCTCCCCTGGGAAGAGAAACTGGGGGGCTCAGCTCCAAGAGGCTACAGGTGCAGGCTGATGGGAGCTGCGGGGCTTTACTTGACTTAGGATGGAAAGAGGTGGGATGGATGAGTCTCTCACATTCATTTAACCAAGTGTCTGGGGTCTCCATTGTGTAGCTCCAAGCTTGGTGTGCAGGCTGGCACTTGATTACCTCATTACAGATGTGGAGCGGGCCTGAGTGAGCCCTAAGGCCCTCCTCACCTTGGACACCTGCAGCTCCATTCCTGGGGAGGGCAGCAGGCATATGACTGGCACAGAACCAGGATGAGTCAATCTCCTGTGAGCATCCTGGTGGCCAGGGGGACAGGGCCTTACCCATCTGTCTTGAGTCTCTACTGTGTACCAGCAGCCCCATGGCTTCTGCAGGATGTTCACAGAAGACAAGATGGTCAACATGACTCTGGCTGCTGTGTGGGGCCATCCCAGCCTCTGCTTTGCAGAGACCTGTCTGGTAAGGAGTGAGCCTGCTTTAGTACCTCTCACTAGGGCCATTCTGGCAACTTCTGTCCCAGCCTATCCTCTGACTCTCTTCACATCTTGCTGCTGTAACCTCTGTGTTCCTTTACAGGCTTCTATATCCATGTCTTTCTCTTGTCATTCTCTCTGCTTGGGATGTGCACCTCTTTCTTAATTCAGTTCAACCTGTATGGATTCAGTCCACTGCAGGGACCCACTGCAGCAGATGGCAGGGGCAGGAGGAGAATGGGGCACTGGTATTAGGGTCAGGAGGCCTCTGTGGTGCTCCATTTCCTGGGTCTGCAAGGTTGTGACTGATGAGGGTTTGGGGGCATGACTTAAGCCCTGGGGATAGATAGGCCAGGATTTGGTTTCCTGACACTTGGCCCTATTGAGGGGGTTGGGAGCTCCCCAAATGCAAAAGGGAAGAACCTACGGGCTGGGAAAAGAGGGTAGAAGACTCCCTATGCCTTGTAGCTGGGAAACAGGGACCCCAGTAAGCAGGGACCTGGAAAGGGCCTCGGCCAGCTTTTGGGCTTAGGGAATGACATTTTGGGTTGTGGTTTTCAAGCTTTAGATTCAGCAGCAGAACCTCTTACACACAATGGACTCAGGGCATCCATGTGTAAAACTGATGGAAGTGGCATAGGTCTAGAGCTCTAGAAGCCCCAGTCTCCTCTAAAGAACCTCCTAGAGTCAGGCTGGGGCAGGCACACCTGGAGGATCACTGCTTTAGGAGGAGGCTGGGGCACAGGCTGCCTCAGGTGTCCTGAGACTAAGATGACAGCTTATGGGGGCCCTTCCTGGGAGCTGAACCTTCCTTCCCTTTTGCTTTATTTTGGTATTTGGTAACACCTTTATGCAATTTGTGGCCTGCCTTTTCTGGCCTTCAGAGGGACCTGAGGGAGGGATAGACCTTGCTCAACTCCATTGGGCCAGGGAGCCAGATGGGCCTGAGCTGGTGCTTGGTCTTGCCACCCATCTTGGAGAACATGGATCCAGGGACCAACCTCTACAGTTCCAGCTTGTTTTTGTGAAGGCAGCATCTTCTCACACAGGTCACTTTTTAGACTACCTTGGTTCTAAGCAGACTGAACACTCCATCCTGGGCCAGTTTCTTCGACTGTGAATAAAGAATTTATTTTTGCTCTACAAAAATGAGGTGCTCCTATCTAGGGAAAAAAACATTGTATGTGATTTTCTTTTCCCTTGTTGACTGGTGGGGTGTGGCTCCAGCAAGCTGAAGTCCTCCCCACCTGGACTGCTGGCCATGGGCACCTGTCCCATGTCATGGGCCATGTTGTGGAAAGAATACCTGAAAAGATACAAAGTTTGGATGTGGGCAGGGGCTGGCTCTAGCAAAGTGGGTGCAGGGAGGGTACCTTCACACTATCTCCCCCGACCTCTAACCTTGGGAAAACTGAAGACTAAGTGAATAGAAGGTTGGGATGCAAAAGATTGCCAGACTGGAAAATTGAAGATAAAAACCCATGAAACCAAGAGTTAAAATAAAATAAAGAATATGATAATATAAAAGAAGATCAAATAAAGCAAATACAAGCTGAGAAACAGTAAAAGTGAGATGAAAGAGTTTGATAAGAGGAGGTAAGGAAGACAAAGGCAATTAACATACAACAAAAGGCAGCTATTGGGGGAGGAGTGAAATAAACAATAAGTAGGGTACTTTGTAATTTTTTCCGTTTAAAGAAAACCCTGGTGGGTTAAGAGGGATTTCCTGAGCTCAGATACTGGCAGAGAGTGGGTTCCCTGAAGTCCAGAAGTCAGGCCCAGCTTGGAACTTGGGCTGCAGGGTTTCAAGCCTGGCTCCTTCTGTGGTGCTGGCTGGCCCCTCCCTGGGCAGTTGACACCCAGGACTTGGGTTGGCCTCCTCCTGCGTACTCAGGAGAGCTGGTCTTCTGTGCCTACACCTGCAGAGAATCCCCCACGCTGGGCCTTGGTGTCTAGTGCTGGCAGTACCCTCATGCAGAACCTGGGCTGAATTGTTCTAAAAATCTGGAGAGCCTAGGTTGGCTTTATGCTGGAGAGAGAGGACATAAGGCAGTCTTTCAGGGTACAGTATCGTGTTTAGTCCAGGGGCTCTCCAGGAGAAACACAATCAAGGAAGGGGTACCTCTATAGGGGTTGGGTGTTGGTGGTTCTACATAGAACAGGTAGCTCCACATGAACTATGCCAGGGACTGGGAGGATTAGGACTCCAGCTGGCCCGTACTTAGCCCAGTTTTTGGTGGGGTGAGGAAGGTAACAGAGAAAGAAGAGATCTGCAATCCTGGAATGACAAAACTTTAAGTTACAATGATTTTAGCTTCCAGGCGGACCACCATGGCCACTCTCTTTGCCTTGACATTTAATCTGCAACTTTGGTAGCCAACTCCTGACTTCCAGTAATGTTCCAGTTGAGATTCCTGATGGGCCCAGTTAATTTTGTTGCACCCTCATTCTGTTTTGTTGTGTGTAAAATGGGAATGTCATCTCACGGGTAAGATATAGGGTACTGAGTCCACCTCTGGTTGCCACAGTTAGAATCAGTATAACTGAGGATCTTGTTAGGAAAGCAATCCTTTGTGTTGAACTCTGTGCAAAAGAAGGATTTATTGACTCAGTTTTATATTCTGTGGATACACCTTTGTGTAGTAAGGAGCAAAACCAACAGGACTGAGTTCTGGGTCTGTTAGTAACTTGCCTGGTACTCAGTAACTTGCCTGGTACCTTGGGCAAGTCCCTCCTTTTTCTGAGCCTCAGTTTTCCTCTCTGTAAAATAGGTATGCATCATATGACCCAGAGATTGCTAATTCATCTTCTCCAACCAGGCTGTGACAGTAGGGGTGAACTTGTTCATTGGGTAGAGTTGCTTTCCCAGAAGCTGGGTTTTGGGCAGGCAGTTTTTGCATGCAGTTCCAGAGGTTATCAGGGCTTGAAGGGACAGGGCTGTCCAGGATCAATTAGTAATTAGGGGCTCGATGAGCCTGATAAAGTCCTGATAATGTTCCTGAACCTAGCAATCCCAGCTTCAGGTGGCACAGAGGATTCAGTCTTGTTTGAGGTGGATGTATAGAGGGCCTCAGTGATTTCTGGGCCTGCCTCCCAGCTCTAGGAAAAATGGGGTCCTCGCACAGTGCCCCTCATGACCAAGTAAGGGGTACCCAGGGCATTTTAGTCTGGCAGAGAAACTGGCCTGGCTTGGGAGCATAAAAGGATGAGCATCTGGGGATGGTGAAGGACCCCACACTGTAGGAGGTGGAGGGAAAGGGGGTACCCAGGAGGTGAGGTTGCTCCAGGTCAACAGTTTCCAGGGAGGTTCCAACCTGAGTCATTACCCTCAGGTTCCAAACCAGAGGGACCTCTTCATCCATTTCATCATCCAAACTAGAAACTGATAGAAGTCTTCCCCAAACTGTGTGTTGGTGTGTTGCCTTCTTAATATCTGGAAGTGGGTCTTACAACTTGTCTCACTGCAATCATGCTACCTTTACCTAGCATAATATACACATTAAGAAAAACTTCAGACTGGGTTAGAAGTATCACATACCTACTCTGCTAAAACTGTAGAGACTCAAACAAGTGAGTTTGGGGGTCCTTTACCTCATGTTTGAGCCCCTGACCACAGCCACAACCTTCCACAGTGTAAAAAGCCACCACAGGAACGAAATTTATCTAACCCAGCTTCTCCTCTCCACCAGGCTGCCCCTGCCCAGCTGAGTCAGCCCCATCCCCCAATGCAAAGACTGCCTCACTGCTCTCCAGGCCATCTGCACAGGCTCCTTCCCCACCTTTCCAAAGTAAAATTTGCCAATAACTCCTCCATGGCTCACAGCTTGGGACTTGGGACACACACACACACACACTCTCTCTCTCTCTCTCTCTCTCCCTCCCTTTCTCTCTCTCTTCTTTTTCTTCCTGCCAGTGCTGGCTAATAATCAACATTCAATGCCTGGAGGCTTCTCATCCTCCCTTGGTAACACCCATTCAGCCTTTAGAAGTCACCTCCTCCAGGAAGCAGTCCCTGACTCTTTATTCCAGGCTGTCTCAGAGCTCAGAATGCACCTGTGCATACATAGCTCATTCAGGGAACTTGGTACATATTTTAATGATCTGTTTTTGTGTCTGCGTCTCCCACTGCACAGGGAGTTACAGGCAAGGGGTGCTGCCCAGCCTATTGGAACCCCAAGCGCCCAGTGCATCGCTTAAAGTGCGGCAGGGGCCTCGGGACCAGACAGACGATGGGTCCAATGAGCGCTGCCGGGTTTGAGGGTGCGGGCCCTTGCTTGAGGCTCTGCCAGGCGCGCCCAAACCCAGCTTCCTCGGAATCCGGGTTAGGGAAAGCTCAGCTGCCTCCCCGAAATCGCGAATGTGCCACGTGGAGCTCAGTCCACATGGGACTTGGGCAGAGTGTAGAGATGACAGCCTGCTTTGCCACCTCTTCCCAGCTTAACAGCTTAACGCTAAAACTGGTAGTGGCCCGCTGGAGGTATTCACCCAACGGCAGGGAGAGCCTACTCCGCACCGGCCGGCTGTCCGGCCGGCTCCCGCATGAAGGCTCGGTGCAGACTCAGTCTGAGAACGCCGGTCGCTGGTCGCTTGGAAGGCTCCTCACGTCCAGGCGCCGCGGTCACGGCTGCGCTTGTTTCCGGCCATGAATTGAGCTTCAGAGTCCGAGCCTCCTGCTCCACTCCCGCCTCAGCGCCGGTCCTGCGGGGCGGGGGATGGGTGCCTGCCAAAGTCCGGGCGGCCAGGCTAGCTAGGTTTCGAGCCCGCAGTCCCTGCTCTGCTCGGTGATGCTTGGCAGCGACCGGTCCCCTTTGAATCCCTGCATTCCAGTGCCGGTCTCAGCGCCCCGCCCTCTCTCTGCCAGCTCCCCCAGGTCAGGCCCCGCGAGGGGTTCTATGCCTCAGGCGAGTGTGGTGGGGGGGTTGACCGGAGATACTTGGTTGCCGAGGTCGGCAGGGACCAGGCGCTCAGCTCCGGGACTCTCCGAGGGCAATTAGTGGCCGACCCTCCTTCCTCCTCCTGCCCCTGGCGAATAGGGATGGGGGGATACGCGAGGCCCAGGGCCGCCAAATCTCTGCGCGTCTAAGCCCGGGCTGACCTCCGTCAAGGTGCTGGCCTCTGAGCGTCCCCCAGGCCAGGAGCACAGAGCACCCGGCGCCCCTCCAAGCCGCGAGCCGGGGAGCGGTGCAACACTAGGCTGAGGCTCCGCAGTCACGTGGTCCAGAGGAGGGCGGAGGGGCGGGAGGGGAGGGGGAGCGGAGCCTAGGGGGAGGGGGAGGGGGAGGGGAGGGGGCGTCCTCCGCAGTTCGCTCCTGGCCCGGGCTCAGACTAACAGCGAACCCCGAGCTGCTTTGCCCGCCGGGCCACCGCCGCTGCCGCCTCCACCGCCTCCACCGCCTCCACCGCCTCCGAAGCTGCCCCATCGGAGGAAAACGCCGCCGCCGCCGCCACCGCCGCTGGCCGCCCCCGCCCCGCCGGCCTGGGCTTCAGCTGCCACTGCCGCCGCAGCCGCCACAGGAGCCAGAGCGGGAGCCCGACAGCGCTGGGCTGGGCTGGGTTGGGGGGGGCGCCGGGAGCAGGGGCGGGCGCTCGGGGGAAGACGCAAGGGCGGGTTCGGCTCTCCCGGGGAGCGGCCCGGGACTGCACCCGGACGGGCGCCTCCCCGCTCCGCGCTGCCCTCGGCCTCACCCCGGGCCCGGGCTGATGAGCCGCGCGCCTGGGGGACATGGAAGCGCTGACGCTGTGGCTTCTCCCCTGGATATGCCAGTGCGTGTCGGTGCGGGCCGACTCCATCATCCACATCGGTGAGAGCAGCAGGCGGCGGGGCTTAGGCTGGGTGGGGGGCCTCATCAGCACAGGAGGTGCGCAGCGTCCAAACTTGCGGGTTCCCAGGTCAGAGGGGCTCGGCGGGCGGTGCTCTATCGAAGGGCCACACTGCTCCTCGGAGGATCTGTGCGCGGGCAGTGCTGCGCTCCCGCGGGCCCCTCGTGGCTCCCACCAGCTCCAATCCCTGCGCCGGCCCCCTCGGTCTCTGCCGACATTTAGGGCCGCGGCTGCGGGGAACCCGGTGCTGGACACGCGCCCAGGCCCGCACCCCTGGAGGAGCCGTCGGCGGGCTCCGGCCAGCCCTTAGGCTCAGCTCAGATCAGTGGGAAGCAGGGGGCGGACGCGGCCCGGGGTCGCGCCAAGTTGGAAGGGCAGAATCCAGAGAGACCCAACCGGAACCGTGTGCTGTAGGTGGGTGGGTGAGTGGGTGCTGTCAGCATGTATCGATGTGTGTGCGCCTGGCACCGTGTTGGTGTCACTGCGAGAGGGCATTGGGATGTGTGGGGCTATCTGAGCCTGTGTTGGTGAGTATGAGACTGTCAGCCAGTCTGTCAGAGTGAACCCAGTGTTTGTTTCTCCCGTGTGTGTCAGTGTGTATCTCTCGGTGTGTGTGTGGGTGTGTGTGTGTGTGTGTGTGTATCTGGTTGTGGCGACTGCAGCCCAATCCTGAACAGTCCCAGAGTTTCCTGTGGTCCAAGTCTTGAGGGCCAGCAGACGCTCCAGGTGGTGGGAACCGAGGGAAGAAGAGCGTGGGCGGAGGCGGTGGAGAGGGAAGTGTGTGTTCGCGGGCTGAGCGGGAATAGATGGATGGAGGGAGAGAACCGGTAGAAAAGATAGTGGAGAGGAGGAGGGGGCAATTGCGAGGGATCGTGTGGGAGTTTGTAGCAGCAGGAGAATAATCCTAGGAAGTGGGGCTCGGCTGGGGGGCCGACGGAGGTTGATTTGGGTGAGCCCTTCTGCAGTTTCCTTTCCGGAACTTGGCGATCACAGAGAAACTGGGGATTCGGAGGTGTGAGAGGAGGCCCGAACGGTGGGACAGGCGACGCGGGGGAGGGGCATTTGGGGTGGGGAGGAGTGGTGAGGGAACTAGGCCTGGGTTTGAAGGGCTGCGTCCCCGCCCCCTACCCCCCATCCCCGCCCACCGGTGACCCGCGGCAGGGGGTGTGGGTGGATGTGGGTTTGGGTCTCACGGTAGGTTGGCATTGCAGCTCTGTCTGTATCCTGGAACTGGGGGTCCTCTCTTCACCTGCGCAACCACCAGCTTCCGGAGGATCAGTGGTCCCATCTCTGGTGCCGAGGGGATCCTCGGTCCTGCGAGGCGGGGACGATTCCGGAGGTACGCAGGCTGCAGAGACAGACCCGGCGAGTCAGACGCTCAGAGTGGGCCAAGGCAGTTCTAAGCACAAAAAAGGCCAGCCAGAAGCCGCCCTGGAAAAGCTCTTGGCGATTCTAGAAGGCCCTTTCAAGATCAGCTCCTTTTGGACTTCTCAGCCCTGCTGGGTGAGAAGGCCAGGAGTCTAGGGGACATTCCCCTCCCGAGGACATTCAAGCAGGAAGAATCTGAGAGGTGGAGAGCAGAAGTCCGAGTCCAGGAGCCAGGCTGGGCAGTGTTGCCAGGGGAGCCAGGCTGGCACTGGAATGCTGCTTATTTAAGACTCCTGAGTGAAGAGGTCCCTGGAGCAGGAAAGCCACCCTAGACCTGCCTGCTTAACTCCACACATAGGGGAATGTGCAGGGCAGAATGAAGTCACCATTCCATTTTGGGTTTGGGGCAGGGGAACTTTCTGGCTTCTGGGATGTCGAGGTATGTGTATGCTGCCTGAGGTCAGTCATTCCAGGGTGGCTCAGTCAATTGTGTGGGGTATTGTCAGTTCATGAGGTGGCTTGATTATGAGATATGTGTGTGAACTCGTGACAGCATATGCAATGTGCATGGACAATTCATGTCAACTGTGTGCACATGTGTGCTGTGTGTGGGGGACATCCCTTGCCGGTTGACTTAGAAAAGTCTTCAACTTTTGAAATGTCAGTCCAGAACTTCCACCACCTGGCAACCAGAGGTCCTGCCAGTCCCATCACTAAGGCAGAGGTCAGGAAGGGTGGGGAGGGAGAGCTCTTTAGGCCAGGTCTTGACCCGTCCTCTCATCTAGGTGCCATCTTTGAGGAGAACGCGGCCAAGGACGACAGAGTATTCCAGCTGGCCGTATCTGACCTGAGCCTCAATGATGATATTCTGCAGAGCGAGAAGATCACCTATTCCATCAAGGTCATCGAGGCCAACAACCCATTTCAGGCAGTGCAAGAAGGTGAGTGGCCAGGATGCCCAGGGCTAAATGGGCCAAGGCCTTCCACACTGCGCAGCACAGGAGACCTTCAGGTTTGCAACAAGCTTGGCCTTGCGGAGCCTCCTTTGTGCCTGTTCAGCCGTGGTATAAGTCTCAGTGCAAGCTCCTGCCCCTCCCCAAAGCAGTGACTCTGGAAGTGCTCTGCGCAGCAGGTCCCCGGGCGGGGAGCTTGCCAGCCAGGGAAGCCGGGCTCCTCGTGGGGCGTGTCTCGGGTTCCAGCGGCTTCTTTCTAGCTGTGTTGGTGCGTGTGTGCACCCTGTGCTGGCCACATAGGTGTGAGTGACTCAGGGCCATGTTTGTTTCTCGAGTGTTTGTGGGTGGGCGTGTCTTTTGACCTCGATGGACTGGTGTTTTCCTCACGGCCAACCTGCCAACCAAGGACCACTTGGAGGCCGAGCCTGACATCTCTCCGGAATACAGCCTGGTATGCGCCGCATTTCTCATCTTGAGCTCTATCAGCACCTTGCCTCTGTGTTTCTCCGCCGGCCAAGCTTCTCTGCCGGGTTTCAAGGAGCCAATTTCTTAGCCCGAGCTGTCACCGCCCAGGGTGGAGGCGCCACTGCCTGAGCCGGAGGTGGGCGCTGTTTGACTAGGAAAGGAGTGGAGTTGGGTTAAGCTGCAGTAAATCCTAGCCTGAGCCTGGGCAGCCTTGGGCCACAGCCTCTGCCTCAGATCCAGCCCGGGGCCAGGACAGCAAGTGCTCAGGGAACTGGACTGGGGTGGGGGTGGGGGGGAGTGGTGGTTGCTATTCTTTCCTCTCATTCGCTTCTTTCTCTTCTACTTGGCTCTAGGCTAGCTCTGGAACCTGGGTTCCACCCCCAGGCCACCCACTTCCTGGTCAAGGCCTGAGGCTCTCTCCACTCCTGAAGTCTGCCCAGCTCAGCTCCCTGTCCTTTTCTCTGCCTTCCTCCTTATGTCGGTAGACTGGACTCTGAGGCAGGGAATGCTGAGGATAGAGGGCATAGGTGGTGGCACAGACTGTGGGGACTTCTCCAAGGAGAAACTGGCAGGCAGTGGGTTTAAGGATGAGGTGGGTTGGTGAGGCCAGCTCTCCCTCCCACAGCCTGCTGAGCCCAGAGTCCTCCTGCTGGCAAGGGTTATAGGTTGGTTTTGGGTTTCTTGGGTACCTGCAAAGATAGGGTGACTCAATGAAGGTTCTGGTCTGGCTACAGAAGATTGTAGCTCATGCTAGTGAGAATTTTGTGCTTGAAAGAGGTCTTTTGGGAGTCTGCTATTCTTGGGTATAGTAGAGGAGAAAGAAGGCCCAGCTCTGGGGTCTGAAGATCCAAGTACAGGTATGTCTTAAGGTGGTTATATAAATCCAGAGTTCTGAATGTGTTTTAGGGGTGTTAGTGAGTGGGGGTGAGATTGCTGTTGCCCAATATGGGAATTGCTGCTTCCAGCCTTGGTGGATATCCATAGACAGATAGATGTCCACTGAGGTCCTGGAGGAGGAATCCTGTCCTTGGTGTCTGGTCCCACCAGCAGTCCCTACCCCAACATTTCCCATCCCTAGATTTCTTTTGTGTGCCCTCATGAAAGTGGGCTTCAGCCAGAAGATGATGGGCCTCATTAGGCAGGGATGACTGTAACTTGAGTGGGGATCTGGGAGACACAAGCTTGTCCAGTTACATGCCACAGTTTTCAAAGTGCCTCCTGCTCCTTGTCCCCATACACTTGTCTCTGTGGATGTTCATTCTTTGTGCTGGGGAGCTGAGGACATTGTGGGGAAGCACGTATTTCCTGCACCCAGAAGCTCACAGTGTGATGGGGTCTTGCTGTGCTCCACAGCTTTAGCTGATTTTGCCACTTGGGTATGAAAATCCTAGTGTTGTAGGTGTGCTGAGTTTTTTAAACAAGGAGTCCCAAATCTGGACTTTACTGTAAAATTTGATTTTTAACTAATGTTAACCAATCAAACAATTTACCAACATATGAGGTCTGTCCTAAAACTATCAGGCAAATGTCAGTATAATTAAAACAGTTTGTACAGCTGTTATTTTCGGGACAGACCTCATATTACAAGCCCAACAGAAACAGCCATTTAACCTTTAAGCCCCAATACAAGCCTGTGTCTTCGTCCTGAAGACACAGGGCTCCACCCAGGGACTATTTCAGATAGAAACTTTGCTTTTCTAGGTCTTAGTTTCTCTACTTACGTAACTAGAAAAGTGTCTCAGCCTCCAAGGATTGTAGGCTGACATGGTCTCACAATGATATAAGAGTGAGTGTGTGTGAATATCTGCACTAGGCAGTTGGATTCTGATGGCTGACAGTTGTCCAGGTAAAGGGATACTAATCAGGTGTTGCTGAGCTAGCTGCCTGCTAACCAGAGAGTGTGTGCTGGTTAAAGCTGGTGTGTGCTATCAACTTATGAGTTGTGTGGGCAGAAATCCATAGTGTTATCCTGTGGCCTGGTGCAGAACCTTGGATGTCTATGAGGGATGGGAGGAACCAGCCCCTCCAGGGCTTCAGGGAATGCAGAGCCATTCTCAGAGGGTCCTTTTCCCCACCCTGAGGCTTGGCTGGGAAGGCACTCAACTTATTGGGAGTCTTGCCTTCTTTGTTCTGTGAGGTACCGACCATTTGTGGCTTGGCCCTGCTTGATGGTTTCCTTACCTTTCTCAGGCCTGAATGTTCATTGCAATAGGACCTGGGTGGTAGACACAGTTTGCGTGGGAAGGAAAGGACTTTTGTGGTGGAGAACAGGCCAGTGATGAAGGTGGCAAGGGTGGATTGGTGTTTAGTCTCCATCATAGACTGGAGAAGCTCCCAGTGATCCCTGTGGATTGGAAATGGATTCCGTCCCCGTTTTGGTCCGAGAGACAGCACTGTAACCAGTAAGCCTGGGGTCTAGCTGCTTGTTGCCATGTACAAGCATAATAGGAAGACTTGTGGGGAAGGAAAGAGGTTTGTATTAACAATTTGAAGGGGCTTGGAGCATTCCTCCTTTGAACCTGCCTCATCCACAAAGCACAAAATACCAACCACTCTTGGGACCAGAGTCAGAGTCCAGACACCTTGCCTCATCTTATCTGTCTTTTTGGAGCTCATAGTGGCTACAGGAAGGGGTCTCCTCAGGCTTTCTCTCTTTTTGGCGGGTTCTAGCGTCGCCATCGCCCTGTGCAAATCTCTTTCTCTCTGCTGGGGTCTGGAGGTACGCTGCCAGATGGCCATGCAGGGGAAGCCCCATCCATGGAGCCCTGGTGCACTAGGCTGCCTAGGCTCCTGGGGCCAAGGAACTTCCCAGCTCACACCTTTGTGTGCTGCTCCCAGGCCGTGATTCCCTCTGCTCTCCAGGCAAGAAGGGCCGATCCAGGCCGGTCCAGCTCAGGACTCTGCCTCTGTGAGCTGGCTTCCGACTGTGCGAGGCCTAAGGCCAGAGCGCACTCCAACCTGGGTTCGAGGCAAGCAAGATAATAGGCTTGTGCCTGTTCGGTTTTCAAGTGTCTTCCCCGAATCCCCCCCACTGTAGGAGCCTCCAGCTTTTCAACCAATGTGTACTAATGTCCGCCATGTTTGTCTTCGCCCCTCTTCTGGCCACCGTGTTCCACAAGGGGGCAGAGTTCAGAGCCACACTCTGGGGCGCAGTGTCTGCCTGGCGTGGGGCTCCGGCCCCCGCTGTGGCTGGCTAACCCGCCACCACAGGGTGCGTTTTAAGTTTCTCTGCCTGCGCAGTCGCAGTACAAGTTCTCTCTCGCTGGGTCTTGTGCTGCTAGGCTGCCGTGGCCACAGGCACGCTGGCTTGTTCACAGTTCCTCGGATAGCCTCCTCCTGCTGCTGCTGCTGCTGTTTTAATATGCCGCCTTGGCCTTTCCCCCTCCCCTTTCTTCGCTTCTCCGGTGGAGAGTAGGGTCTGTGCTGGATCAGGGTTCCCCTGGTTTGGGGTCTCATCCACTCCCCAGTAATATGGTCAGGCCCCCCTGTTACAGCACCACAAAGAGACCGTTTTCAAATCCTGCTTGTCTCACGTGCAATGAGACCCTAGGGGAGTCCCTGCCCAGCTCTGAGCTTCTGTTGCTCTATCTGTTAAAAGGAAATGACCATAGTACCTTCCTCATAGGATTATGGTGAGGATTAAATGAGTGAGATGTGTATACATTTTCTACAGAAGACCTGTGGTAGGTGTTCAGTAAACACTAAATTCCTCCTCATTCCCTGACCTAGCTGTAAATTCATCTTAGCTTTTTTTGAGGCTGTGGTTGTTTTCAACTACATTTCTTAAGCTAGTGAATTTCTTGAAAACAGACCATCACTGACTTTCCTACAGTATTTTCAGCTTTTCTTTTTAAAAATAATTTATATTTTTAAGGATTTTATTCATTATTTTCAGAGAGAAGAGCAGGGAGGGAGGAAGAAAGGGAGGCAAACATCAATGTATGGTTGCCTTTCACCTGCCTCCAGCTACAGACCTGGCTGGAGACCTGGCTGGAGACCTGGTTATGTGCCCTGGCTGGGGAATTGAACCAGCCACCTTTGGGTTCACAGGCTGGTGCGTTATCCTCTGTGCCACAAGCCAGGGCTATCTTCAGCTTTTTACTTAGCTCCATCGCCCCCTGCCCCCCACCCATTACAAAAGAAGTGCATTACTACAAGTGCATTACTACTTTAAAAATATAAAAAGAGAAAGGGCAATGCATTGTTTATTCTATAAAATGTGGAATATACAAGAAAGAAACAGGACAGTTTATATCTGTGAGAAATTAAAGTTATAACCGTAGTTCATCCAAACATTCCTTCCTTCCAGGCCTTGCTTGATTCTCAGCAGAGGGTTCTATCACTCTCATAATTAAAATAATGAAAACAGTAAATGACTGAAAAAATATTTTGTTTTAAAATAAAGAAAAGCGCTATTTCCCCTCCTTCTGCTCCTGAAGTGCTTTTAAGTTAAAAAGACAGGACAAAATCATTCTAAGTTCTACCTTTGTTATTTCCTTCTAGTTTTTCTCCACCATATTTTATAAATGCTGAGTGCTCCCATTCTGTTCAGTTGTATTTCTTGCTGTTTTCATTTAACATATTGTTGACTTCTTCTGAAATCACTATGAACTATTTGTAAACCTTACTTTTAGAGGCTGCATATATTTTGCAGTATCAAAACAACTTATATTTTTAAAAAATGGGATCATTTTTGCTGAGATATACGTAAGTATTACTGGAGAAAAGAAAATACTTTACATTTTGGTCCTATGATTTATATCTGCAATTTCTTCAGGCTAATTTTGTATACACTCCTTACAAACTACCTTTTAAAATAGTTGGTCAGTCTTTTTATGTTTATGTAAAAATAAAATCGCACTTAATGAAATATGCATTTGATGAGGATTTAAAGCAGGGGTATCAAACTCATTTTCACTGGGAGCCACATCAGCCTCTAGGTTGCCTTCAAAGGGCTGAATGTAATTTCAGGACTTTATAAATGTAACTACTCCTTAACAGTTAAGCAAGCCGGGTAGAAACATGGTGCCGGACCAAAGGTGCCAGGCTGGGTAAAACAAGACAGAGGGCTGGATTTGGCCTGAGGGCCTTGTGTTTGTCACCTGTGATTTAAAGTTAGGAAATAGTAATAGAAATTATATTTAAGTCTTTAAAATGTATCTTAGATTTAGTTGGGAAACTTCATATTAACAAAGTGAAAATTTGTCTTCTAGATATTATAAGAGATACTAATTTGTTAAAAATTTTTATGCTGTTTTAAAGTGCTTGCTCAAGAAGAAGATTATATAAATCTATAGATGAATAAAAGAACTGGCTGAATACTAGTCTTTTCTGTTCACAGTATTTTCTTTTACTATAAGTAAAAGACTTGAGTTATGGGTTATGCTGTAGAGATATCTGTCATAGAGTGGAAAGATAATTTAGAGAAGAAGAATAAAAGAGTATATGTGAGGCAATACGATAAGCACAAAAGTGTTTTAGGAAGACAAGGTAAAAATCCACTAAAGTATAGCTTGGTGTTCACAGAATAAAACAATGAGACAGTGAAATAAAATGAAGATAAAACCCAGTGAGCTTGTTGATGGCCATCTGATGGTGTTGGTTATTTTGTGTCGTTACTTAGGTTGTCACCTGCCCTCACAAGCCGTGTTGCTGTATAGATACTCTGCTAGATAATGTTTCTTCCTGATCTCTGATGCCTCTAGCATCTTCCTTGGCTTCCCTTCAGAATTATAGGTCCCATTGAGGCCGTATCCTTGCACCCCACTCTCTCTGGGAGTGGCTTTATTTGTCCCTGCTGGGGAGATACTGACAGGATCTCCCCAAGTGTGATGTTAGAGCTTTTAAAGATGCCTGTAGGCCCACTGCCATCATTCCCATTCACTTGACTGTATGTGTTAGTTTTCTCTCAGCACTGAAACAAATTTTGACACAAAAGTTTTACTTGGTTAAAAACATAAATTTATTATCTTCAGTTCTGCAGGTCAGAAGGACATAGCTCTCACTGGACTAAATTCAAGATGTCAGCAGTGCTGATTCCATCTGGAGGCTCTAGGAGAGGATTCACTTCCTCACCTTTTCAGCTCCCAAAGGCTGCCTGCCTTCCTCACCTCCTGGCCCCCTTTCTCTATCTTCAAACCAGCAATGGTGGCTGGAGTCCTTCTCATGGCCTGTCACTCTGACTTTGCTGCTGCCCTCACAGCTCCCTCTGCATTTCTGATTCTTCTGCCTTCCTCTTCCTAGAACCCTTGTGATTCTGTTGGTCCCGCCTGGATAATCCAGGGTGAAAGTTAGCTGGTTAGTGACCTTAATTCCACCTGAACCTTATTTCTTCTTTGCTATGTAGCCTAACATATTCACAGTTCCAGGGGTTAGGACCTGGGGAACTTTGTGGGCTGTTATTCTGCTTCCATGTTGGCATATCTATTGGTGCCCATTTTTTGCCAGGGCACATTGTCCACCTTTCCCTTTCTTCTGCATGGTTGACTGCATTCTTGCTTATTGGGTGGTATTTTCTTGTCTTAGACCTGCTAGAATCACTTGGGACCTATAGCTATGTTTTCATGTCTGCCAAGTTCTCTTGGGAGAATGACACATGGTAAGCCTGTGGGCCTCTGTTGGCATATTTGTGCTTTCCAATTACACATCAGTGTCCTTCCTTAAGCCTGGAAACTGCTTGTGCATAAAGAAGTTCCTAGAAGAATCTGCTTTTATAAGCTTGTGTTACTGCTCAGGCCAATGACATACTCTTTTAACCAGGATAGGTTTTTCTTCAGACCACTCCCACTTGCCTCTTCTTTATTTCTTCAGACCACTCCCACTTGTCTCTTCTCTACCTTATCACCCAGCTAAAGCCCAAGGGAGCCTTGCATAGGTAAGTCTTGCTTGGGTGCAACCCAGGGCTGCTCTTCTGGCCCCACAAGTGCTGCTGCCAAAGATACTTTAAGTCTAAAGATGGCTGTGCCCATTGTAGGCACTGATGGCCCCTCACTGGGGTTCAGCTGGGGCTGGGGAACCATCTAGTTCTCTCTCTGGATTCCTCATAAGCCTGTAAAGGAAAAACTGCCATCTTTCCTCTGCTGGACTCCCGGGTCTCAGAGCACCCTTTCATTCCAGAGTCCCTCCTTTGCGAGCATACACACATGCATGCACACACGCACACACACACTCTGTTTAGAGACTATACTCCTGTCCCATCTATGTCCACATGTTTTGGGATCTAGAGATTCTCTTTTAATATTTCATTTGCCATGAGCTTGCTCCCAGATTGGGAGGTTGGACTTAACTGTCAGTGACCAAGTGGATCCCTCATGCCACTTTTGCAGGTTCCCCTTGGAGGGTAGCTGAGCTTGTCCTTTAGCACTCAGAGCCACAGCTTCTAAGGGCAGACAGACTGTCATTCCAAATTCTTGGTAGATGCTAGGTCAAAATTCCCTAGCCTTGTCCCCTCTAGCAGTCACCTTTCTTTTTTACTTGTCTTTCTCACTAGCATAGAAACTGCTATCTCCTAAAAACCTGTGCTTCTTGTTCTTAAACCATTTCTAACCCAGTCTGATCCCTGGATGTGAATCTTTTAGACTTGACTATCCAGGAAAATGCCTATTTGTCCCTACCCTTTGGTTTTGTTCTATGGTTTCCTTTGTATTTATTAGTCAGGGTAGACTAAGTTACACTGTGGTAACAAACAATCCCCAAATCTCAGTGGCTTAACATAACAAAAATTTATCTCTTGCCTATGCTGCAATGGTCATCATTGGCCAGCATAGAGCTTGGCTTATCATGGTCACTTAGCTTGAGTAGTGCCAGTTGCTGTGCCAGAGGGAAAGAGGGTGGACTCAGTCTGGATGTGACATATCCATGTCACTTCTGTTTAAAACTCACTGGCTAAAACTAGTCATGTGGTCCCAGCTAGGCATAAGGAGTCTAGGAAGCACGGTCTAACGATGTGCCTGGATAGGGGAGAACTAGAAATATTTGGTGAATGACACAAGTAACTACTATCTTGTTCATGCAAAACAGCCTTCCCATTTCCTTGGTGACTTACTAAAACATCATCATCAACAACAACAAAGAAACAAAAAACCAAAAACAATTTTATATACCGGATCCTTGTTGAGTCAAACCAGTGGCTCCCATCAATTCTCCTTTGCTCACTCATTTGCTTGTCCCTCTGCCCCCAAAAGTTCTGGGCAGCCCTTTGGTGTGGTGGGAAGTCAGGAAGCCTGGGTCGTCTGTGCCAGCTGGGCTCTCACCTATACTTTTCTTGGTGTCTACCAATCTTGTCCCTATAAACTAGGGCCCAATTCTCAGAAGACTTAGGCTAAGTGCTTCCTAACTAATGAGATGAAGATTGGAATCCAGGCCTGGCCAGTGCTGGGGCCAACACCACAGCTGGATTTCAGCAAGTTGGCCCTTCCTGTGACATCAGTAGGGCTCCCTGTGGTCCCTGTTTCAGACTGCCCCTGCTTTCTCCTTCATCCCCTCCCCATGCACTCTTCACCCCTGCCTTCTCTCTTTTGTTATTGCATTGGGTTGGGTAGAGACTCATCTCTCTGCCATGTGACAGCCCCTTGGGGGTCTGGCCTCTCTGACAGGCATGAATCCTAGCAAGGCTAAATATCTCACCAGCCGGGTTCTCAAAGCCCTTCTTTTCAGCCTATAAAAAGCCAGTTTCCTGGCCAATGGCCATAGATCAGAAAGAGAAAGACCCAGGATTCTCCCTTTCAGGCCTGAAGCATAGGCAGGGTAGCTGTGAGGTGATTAGATGGCCTTCATCTATATATTTCTGGGGCCAAACTGTGGGTGGGGCAGGCACCCAGGGTGTAAAGCCACAAGCTGCCAGCTGGGGGCCCAAAGTAGTCCTCAACCTGGGCTATATATCCTTTTCTAGCCAGACTGAGGCATGTGGCCTTGGCTGGCCCAGTCTACCCAGTTCGCTTCCCTCACACCAGCCCTTCATCAGCCCAGACAGAGGTAGCCACTTGGCACAACCTCATCTCTGCACCTTTCCTCCACATGAGAACAGACATGATGCTCAGGAGCTGGGGGCAGGAGGAGTCTTGTTGCTCTCACTTATAGACTGGGGTTCCTGTCCCTGCTCTGCTTTCTGACTCTGGGCAGGTTACCTTGGATACCTTGACTGAAAGATGGGAGTGACAACACGGAGGACAGTGAGGGTCAGTTGAGGAAATAAACTAAAACAAGTAGCTAAGGGCCAGGCAAAGAGGTAGGGTGATTGTCACATTGCCTGCCTGAGTGGTCCCAAGGAGCTTTTGGTCTCCTGCCCTTCCTGATCTGACCTGGGCAGGATCCTCCAGCCTCTGCACCACTTAGGGCAGCTGGGAGTTGAGTTCCAGGCTTTTGTAGTGTCCCAGGGGAGCAGGGAAGGAGGTTGTACTGACGCCATGGCCCCTGTGGAGGCTGCCTAGAGCTATCTGTGTGGACTGGGTCCAGGGACCTTCGAACTGTCCCTGAACCATATTGCACTTACTATTCTGAGTGCACAGAGTGGCTGGAATCTGGCCAGTATGGCCCAGCACTGCAAGAGCCTGCTGTAGGGCAAACGTAACTTGCTCTATTAGGTGGAAAGGGGTCAGGCAGATCTGGGTTCAAATCTCAGCTCTGTGACTGATTAGCTGAGAAGTCATTTGCCCTGTCCTCCAAACCTCAGTTTCAACATCTGTGAAGTTGTGTGGTTCTAGAGAGATGATGTCAGCCAGCAACAGTCCAAAGGGATGCCCAGCAGAAGTGTGCTCAGCCTCATACTGGGATTAAGAGTGTGGGTAGTGGCCTATAGCATGCCTAAAAGGTATTTGTTCTCTCTGAGTCCTGACCATCTTTTGTTTTTCTTCCTGGGTCCCTGTCAAGGGTACATGATACCTCTTGGTGCTACCAACTCCCAGGTAGGGGCATAGACATGGACCTACTGGCTGAGCACCATCCCCACTGCACCCCACACCTGGTAGTAGCTGTCTTTGTGCTTGCCCTGGCCTGGCCTGAGCCCCTGCACATTCAGCTTCAGCTTGGCCTGAAGGCAGGCTGGCTCTGCTTCCCCCTCCCTGTGCAGCTCCTCCTGCTCTGCGCAGAGGTGGAGCCTAGAGATCTTGCTTTGACTCTGCTCCTGGGCCAGGCTGGAGCTTTCTTCTCAGCCCCCAGAGGAAAGGGGAGGGAAGAAGGGTGGGACCACATTCTGGGGCTCTGGGCTGGGCTCCCTGTACTTGTCACTGAGGTGGCCCTGGCTTGGTTCAGATCTAAGGTCCTCTCTGCCTTTCCTGTCATGGCTACAGATTTCAAATATGGCTCCTCAGCCCTGCCTCCCAGGGCTCTACTCAAAGCTCTAAGTAGCTCAAACAACCTGTGGGTTGCCTCTGAGCCCTGTAGGCTTCCAGGTTGGGCCTCGAGCTCTGTTGGTGAGCTACCCTGTCAGTTAGCCCCAAGCTGGAGCCTTAGCTTAGGGCTGGCTTAGGGCGTTTTCTATGTACTTGATAAAGGCTTTGAGAAACTGAGGTGACACTGCATGGCCCATAGAACTGAGCCAGGGCTATACAGGGTGCCTATAGCCAGTGTTCCTCCTGGGACAGTACTCAGGGTGGCCTTGTGTCTGGGGGAGCATGTTGTGATGGGTGGTCCTGAGGAGGGGGGACTGTCTAGGAGGCTGGGTCAGGACCTTAGCATTCCATGGAGTCTCAGCAGAGATCCCTTGCCCTGTGTATGCATGTGGGTGTACAAGTGTGTGTATATGTGTGTTTGAGTATATGTGCATGTGCCAATGTGTGTACTTTTGAGTGTGCATGTGTGACTGTGTGCATGTGTGTGCTTGAATATGTGCATGTGCATGTATGTGTTTGTGTACTTGAGTATGTGTGCATATGTAAGTGTGTATGTGTGTGTGGTGCAGATACCCATGCTGCCCGGGGCATATGTAGCAGCTCTAGCTGCTGCTTGGAGCCCCTCTAATCCCTGCCTTCCTTGTCCTCCTCCTGGGCCTTCTTCAGGTCTCAGTTCAGATGCAGCATCCCCAGGGAGCCCCAGTGCCCAGAGGCGGGTGCCCTGTTCGGTGACATTTCCTGGAGGTTGGGCTGCAGGAAGGAAGGGACTCAGTCTCTTTTTTGCCTTGTTGTGTCTTCAGCTCTAAGGCAGGGCAGTTCATGAGCCGCTCAGAAAAATACCATTTACGTCTGACTCCTGGGGGACTTCTTTGGATCCAGATGTTTGGACCTGATTCAGGGTCCCTCAGAGATTACCTCAATGAAATGGTCATTGTGGCGGTGGCTGCTCAACTTGGCTTGACTTGGCCAAAGTCAGGAGGAGGCTGTGGGCAGTGGCCTGGGCCCTTTTTCATTGTTGGTGCCCATTTTGGCATCTTGGCATTGTATTAGTGGGGTGAGCATGGGAGCCAATTGGCCTGCCCATCCCAGGGAGTGACTGTTTTGTGGTCCTAGCCATGTAGGTCAGCAAAATCAAAGGGTCTTGGTGCCCAGAACTGGAGGTGATGTGGTTATGCATCCTCCCAGATTCATGTGTTGGAGCCCCAACCCTCAATGTGATGGTATTTAGACGGGATTTTGGGAGGTGATTAGGTTTAGATGAGGTCTTGAGGGTGGGGGCTTCCTGACAGAATTAGTTATAGACCAGAGGGCTCTCTCTCTCTTTCTCTCTCTCTCTCTCTCTCTCCCATGTGAGAAGGCTGAGGTCTACAAGCCAGGAAGAGAGAGATCTTATATGGAACTGGATTGGCCAGCACCTTGATCTTGGATTTTCCAATCTCCAGACTGTGAGAAACAAATGCCTGTTTTTGAAACCCCAGTCTATGGTATTTTGTTGTGGCAGCCTGAGCTAGGACAGGAGGGGCAGGGCTGTGGGCACACTCTGGCTTGGGGCCAGGCTTTCTGGGGGCAGGGATGGGGGTGGGGGTGGGGTTAAACTCACTGAAGGAGTTGGACCAGCCCTGTCTCTCAGGACCTTGGGGCTCACACACATCAAATGAGAACCAGGGACCCCCGAGGATTGGGGATTCTCATCTCTAACTTTACATTTGGCCAGGCTGTCTTTACTCATTGGTCTTTAAATATTTCAAGACAGCTGCTGTGCCCCGCAAAGACTTTCTCAAGGCTGCACATCCTGGATCCTGGAGCCTGATGATTTTTCACCCGACTCTCTTTTGGATCCATCCATTTGTCACTGCCACTTTTTTTTTTTAAATTTAGTTTTATTGCTGTTGTGTTACATCCCTCCCCTTTTTCCTCCCCTCTGTTCCCTTCCCCACCCACCCACTCCCCTACAAAGTCAATCCCACTTGTCCATGTTCATGATTCTTCCATGCTAGTTTTTTGACTAAATTGCTCCTCTTCTTTGGTTCTTCCTTCCCCTCCCCCATCCTCCATTCTGCCCACTGAAGGTCTATTCGTTGTATTCATGTGTCTGGTTCTGATTTGCTTGTTTGTTTGTTTTGTTCATTATTGTCCTGTAATGGGTGAGATCATATGGTATTTGTCTTTCACTGCCTGGCTTATTTCACTAAGCATAATACTTTCGAGTTCCAGCCATGTTGTTGCAAAAGGTAGGAGTTCCTTCTTTCTTTCTGCTGTGTAGCATTCCATTGTATAAATGTACCAAAATTTTTTCATCCAATCGTCCACTGTTGGGCACTTAGGCTGTTTCTAGCACTTGGCTATTGTAAATAGTGCTGCTATGAACATAGTGGTACATAGGTTCTTATGAATTGATGTTTCAGGTTTCTTTGGGTATAGTCCTAGTAGTGGAATTGCTGGATCAAAAGGCAGTTCCATTTTTAGTTTTATAAGGAAACTCCATACTGTTTTCCGTAGTGGCTGCACCAGCCTGCATTCCCGCCAATGTTGCACCAGGGTTCCCTTTTCCCCACATCCATGCCAACACTTGTTTTTGTTGATTTATTGATGATTGCCATTCTGACAGGTGTGAGGTAGTATCTTATTATTGTTTTAATTTGCGTCTCTCTGATGGCTAGTGATGTTCAGCATTCTTTTTTTTTGTTGGTACAGTGAACTTTATTGATGGTACGTGACAAGGTAGGGCAGCTCCCTGGGCCCCTCCCTTCTTTAGGGGGTCTAGGATGGAAACTAGAGGTCAGGAGATTCTCAGTGTTGGGGGATTGATTTGGGGCAGACACTCCCCAGCAGCTGAGGGCCTCTCTTCCTGTTGCTGGGGCTGGTGGTCCAGGGGGCTCTTACTCCTTCCTTGGTGGCCATGTGGACCCTGTTGCTGTAGCCAAATTCATTGTCATACCAAGAAATGAGCTTGACAAAGTGGTCGTTGAGGGCAATCCCAGCCCCAGCATCAAAGGTGGAGGAGTGGGTGTCACTGTTAAAGTCACAGGAGACAACCTGGTCCTCAGTGTAGCCCAGGATGCCCTTGAGGGGGCCTTTTTCTGTTGCCTTTTTCACTACCTTCTTGATGTCATCATATTTGGCAGCTTTCTCCAGGTGGCGGGTCAGATCCACAACAGACACATTGCGGATGGGGACACAGAAGGCCATGCCAGTGAGCTTCCCATTCAGCTTGGGGATGACCTTGCCCACAGCCTTGGCAGCACCAGTAGAAGCAGGGATGATGTTCTGGGAAGCCCCTTGGCCATCATGCCACAGCTTCCCAGAGGGGCCATCCACGGTCTTCTGGGTGGCAGTGATGGCATGGACTGTGGTCATGAGTCCCTCCACAATACCAAAGTTGTCATGGATGACCTTGGCCTGGGGGGCCAAGCAGTTGGTGGTGCAGGAGGCATTGCTGACAATCTTCATGGAGTTGTCATACTTGTTCTGGTTCACACCCATCACAAACATGGGGGCATCAGCAGAAGGGGCAGAGATGATGACCCTCTTGGCTCCACCCTTTAAGTGAGCCCCAGCCTTCTCCATGGTAGTGAAGACACCAGTGGACTCCACAACATATTCAGCACCAGCATCACCCCATTTGATGTTGGTGGGATCTCGCTCCTGGAAGATGGCGATGGACTTTCCATTGATGACAAGCTTCCCATTCTCAGCCTTCACGGTGCCTTTGAACTTGCCATGAGTAGAATCATACTGAAACATGTAGACCATGTAGTTGAGGTCAATGAAGGGATCGTTGATGGTGATAACATCCATTTTGCCAGAGTAAAAAGCAGTCCTGGTGACCAGGCGCCCAATACGGCCAAATCCGTTCACTCCAACCTTCACCATCATGTCTCAGGGTTGAGGCTGGCACTGCGCAAGAAGATGTGGCTGTTCATCAAACAGGAGGAGCAGAAAGCCTGAGCATTCTTTCATATGCCTTTGGGCCCTTTGTATGTCTTCCTCAGAGAGTGTCACTGCCACTCTTAACACACAGCATTCCTGATGTGCCTCAATGAGGGGCTTTACTTGCTGACCTCAGCTTTCCTGGGGATGGTGGCACCTCCTTTAACAGATTGTCATAAGGACCAAATGAGGTAATGACCGTAGAGAACTTAGCCAGTGCCTGGCACCATGGAGGTGCTTAGTAATCAGGAGCCACAGTTATTGTCTTCACAATGTTGTCTGGTTAGTGCAGAGGAAGGGGAACTGTCACTGCTTGTTCTGGACTCTACTGATATTAATGAAGCCCGAGTGAACAATAGCTGTCAGCATTGGCTCCCCTGGTGGCTCTGGGTGAGCCTTTGGTCCTCAAGCCTGAACCCTTTGTCCAAGAATGGATGAGACATCAGATGCCCCACTCCAACCTGGAGCTTGTGCTGTTTGACTCCAGTGTACAACCACTGACTGCTTTCAAGTCAAGTTTGCTCAGAGCTTTGTGACTCTCTCTTGTGCCTTCTGGGGTTTGGCTTTCTTCCCAGTGCGAGCTAGCTTGCAGGGGAGTCTGTGCTATCTTCACTGACTCCAAATGCTGGACCCAGCTCCCTAGTCTGTGTGGAGCTTGATATGGGGTTTGAGCAGCACTCATCATACACAGGGTTGCATCAGATGGAAACACTGATATCCCATTAGCCACTACACTGCTACACGTGATTCAGTCATGTGCTATTTCTATTCACGCACATTGTCTTACATCCAGACTTCACGGATCAGCATGCTGGAGTCCACTGGGAGGCTGAGCCTTTTCAGTTCATCCTCCTTTCATTGTAGAAGGCTCAGGGACATCACCTGGGTGGCAATGGGGGCCAGTCTGGGAATCTCAAGGGAAAGAATATGGTGGGCTTGGAAATATTTGTTTTACTACAGGTTCCTGGTGATGGCCCATTAAAAAGCTGAGGTATTTGGTGGTACCTGGTATCTGTAAACACCTTGTCCCCAGGGCTGGAGGTATAGCATCATGGGATGACCTTGAGTACCATTGGGAATTATATAGGGAGAAAAACTAAGCAGGGATTGCTTAGGAAATGTGAAGGATTGGGAGCTGAGCCAGCACTGTCCTTGTTACTTACCTGCTACCCTCCCTTTATTATTGGCTTTTGTCTGTCTTTTTCTATCTCCACTGCCATCTCCTCAGTTTCAGCTTGGACTTCTTCATTCATTTGCTCAGTGCTCCCTGCCTGTGCTCCCCCTTTCAGGAGACTGTTCCCATAGCAGCCAGAGTTGCCTGTAAAATCAATCCATGTTTCCTGCAGAAACCCTTAAATGACTCTTGCTGTATTAGGAATAAAATCTAAACCCCTTGCCAGAACCTGCAAACCTCTAAGTATTCCTACAAGGACTGACCTCACCAGCTCTTGACCTCTCTGACTAAGCCACATTGGCTTTCTTCCTGTTTCTCCAATAGGCAAAGCATGCTGCCATCCCAGGGCCTTTGCACATGCTGCTACTGCCATTTGGAAGGCTTCTTGCATTGTCATGCACCTTTCCAGGCTTCAGCGAGGCCCCAGTTAGCACCTTCTAACTGAAGAGACTCCTCTTGGTTCCAAGTAGGGCTCCTCTTATTCTGTAGCAAAGCCTTCTTTTCCTCCTTTGTGTGCTTCTCCATCTGTAGTTGTTCTTAATTTATTTTTGAGGAACATCAGGTCTGTGAGGGCAGGGAAGTATCTGTCTTGTTTACTTTCAGATTTCCAGCCAAGCCTGGTGTGGGCTGGTCATGGGCGCTGAGTAAAAGTCCCTGGATGGAGGACAGAATGAATGGGCATATGGGACCTTTACTTTTGAGATGTCTGCAAGTCCTTCCTTCATGTTCAGGACCACTTGGGGCCCTGTAACATGAAGGGCCTGGAGGCTTGTTGCATTTACAGAAGCCCTGTCCTGCCTCCTAAAGTCCATTTGTGCAAGCCCTTCCCTCCTGGTCAGTTCTGGATTTGATCTTTTCCTGGAGCTGATGGAAATGCCTCTCCCTGGCACATCTTTGGGGCAGTGAGAGGCCTAGGGTGAAGGGTACGGTCAGAATGGAGGGAGCTCCCATGCTCCCCAGCAGGCATGGGATACAGTTTTGGTAGCCCCATTTTGGAAAAGTGTTTCCCTGCCTGAGCTACTCTGCCAGGGGCTCAGGACCAATGGCCCATCCACTTACTCGGTACGCCTGAGGTGGGCCTGTGGGAGTGAGAGTGGATTTTGGGGGGAAAGGGGACTACGCAGGGAAAGCAGAAGCTCTCCTGGGCCCAAGGTGCTAGGTGTTGGGGACTCTGTGGCTGGTGGCTGCTTGGTTATGGGTTGAGCCGCAACCTGGGATTCTAGCCTCATCTGCCACCTGGAGTCCTCTGGTGGGCTTGGGAGCCTTGGTCTCAACATATGTGAAGTGGGGATGACTAGGGCAGGAGAGGGGGTTGGGGGAGCGGGGAGCAGTTGTAGGTCTGGAGCCATGGAGCCTGGCCATTCTGAGCTTGACGGGAAGGGGCACTGCCCAATACTTCTACCAGCACGTCCTCAGCAGGTGCTCCAGAGGGCTGGCAAGCAGCACCTATGTGCTAGGATGTAGCCGGCACCCCTGCCACATTGGCATCTGAGGAGGCAGGAACTAGAATCCTCATGGTGAGCAGGGGCTGCGGGGTCTTTGAAGCTCTGCTGTTAACAAAAACTTCATCAGGAGAAGCCCCTGAGTATGGCCCAAGTCCAACTGCGTCAGGCTGCTTGGCTCCTGACAAGAAAATTAACTTCACTAAAGGGAGGAGAACAGGTCTGTGATGAGCATTAGCACCCATTGATCAGTACTGGTGACTGCTCTGTCCTGGCCATGCCTCTGGGACACCCATGCATTTGCACAAACATGCATGTGCAACCAGCCCAGGCACCAGCACAGGGTGGGTGGGTCCCCATCAGCTTCACATCTCAGAGCCCACCAGAGCATCTTTCTGACACCCACGTCTGGCTGGGCTCCTGGCCTCCTGGCCTGCAGGATGATGTCTGTGCTCAGCATTTGAGTCCTCATGGTCTGACCCTGGCCAGGCATCCAGCCACATCCTTGCATCATTCCTGTTGCCCTCCCTGTGCCAGCAGAGAGGGCCTTGCACTTCCCTGTGTTCATCCACTTGCTCCTGTACTTCAGTCTCCCCATCACCTCAGGGTCTCAGTTTGTATCCTCTGCAGGAGGCCTTCCCTGGCTGCTCCACTCCCTTAGCTGGGGCCAGGGCCTCCTCTTTCTGCCACCCTATCCTGCATGTCTCCCACCATGACTCAGTCGACCCTTGTGAGGTCTGTGAACTCAGGCATCCTGAACTCTGCCTCTCAGCACTCTGAGGCACATGCAGGAGTGAGTGTTCCCTTGAGCTCACAGACACACACCTGCGGATGGGCTGAGGCCCCAGGGGTGAGTGGGGCCAGGGGTCATCTTCCCACAGAACCCTTCCCTGGGGGAGCCTGTCAGGTGGCCTGCTGGGGATGTGTTACGAGGACCCTGCAAGGTGGCTGAACCATAACACCCTGGGGTGTGTGTCCCCACTTTATGGGTAGCTACAACCTGTGTGCTTGGCCTCAGATTCAGCGTCCTCCATGTGGGTGGGTATTTCCTCCCCCCATACCTATTGTGGGCAGGAGTCTCTACTCGCTTCTTCCAGATGGCCTATTTGTGGCCATTTCTGAGAGCTCTGTCCCGAATCTAAGGGAAGGGAGGAGTCCTGGGCCGGCAGCCTCATGCCCCAGGCCAGCCCAGGAGCCTGAGCCTGAGCTGTCCGGCAGCACTAGGAATGCTTGGGGTGGGGGTGGGGGGCTGGTGTGTAGGGTTCTGTCTTATCAGCAAGGGCTTCTGCAACCTCCTGGGCTGTGTCGCACCCCCCCCCCCCCTCCGCTTCTGCTCTGATGACTAATTGAATTGAATAGAAATTCTCTACACTATGAAGCAGAGCTCCAGCCCTCCCTAATCTTGTTAAGAAGTCCTTTGACAGTCTCCTTAGGTGGCTGGCTGCTCAGAGAAGGTTATCTCTGCTGGGGTGGGGTGGGGTGGGGGGTGGGAATAGAGGGGGATGGTTAGGCCTTGGAGGCTGTTTCTGGGATCAGGCCCCCATCCAGCCATCCCCTCCAAATAGGCCTAGGCAGAGGTGAGGCTGTGGTAGGTTCACCAGCCACAGCTATGGTTTACTTAATTGCTTTAAAATTACTAACTTCAGCTGGTGCAAGCAGGTGATGGGGGTGGAGGAAAAAATTTGAGCCTCCTTATGGGGTGTGAGGTGGGTCAGGGCTAAGAGGGTGGTTTCCAGCCCCATCAAGACCATTCTCTGGGGGAACTTTGTCAGGCCATGTCCAGCACCGAGGGCAGCAGAGCTGGGCATGTCAGGGACAGACCAGTTGGCTAAGAATGTGATCTGTGCTATAAGAAAGCAAAGCCATCTCAGGGTTCTGGGAGCGCAAGGTGGTGCCTAAGCTAGCCTGGCCTTGGCAGCAACCGAGGAGTCTTCCTAGAAGAAGAGACTTTTGAGCTGAGTCTTATTTGGGGAATGGGGGTTGGTCAGGTGAAGACAGGGAAGCAGGATCTCTGGATGGTGGAATAGCTTGAGCAATAGACTCAGAGGTGTGACCTGGCAGGATGTGTGAGCTGTCCACGGTACTGAGCATATGAGCAGGGTGCTGATAACCTGGCGAGATCTGCGGGGATCTTAGGGCTCCTGTTCTGTGGTCCTGGCAGAAGTGGCTTGGTTTCTGGGGACTGAGATCTAGCTAGGGTAGGTAAGGGGTGCAGACTGGGAGACCATAGAGGGGACATGAGGGCCCAGAGCCATACACCTAGGTCTAGTCTTTGAGCTATGTGGAAGGAGACCCACGGGGGATGTGGAAACCGAAGGGGACAATTAGCTCTACCCACTCCCTGCCCCTGTAAGCCCACAGTAGGTGAAATAATGGGCATGTGTATTGCTTTTGCTTTCCTTCATCAGAGCTCTGGACACACTCATTCAGTTCAGACTGAAATGCATACTTTTGTCCCATGAGGAGGGGTTCCTGATTGGATTTTGAACTGTCAGTTAGTCCATCCCCCTGTCCCAGGCCTTTTGGTTTTCCCTCCCCAGACACTGGGCTCTGGAGTTCAGTAGAGAGAGGACAAGGAGAACCAGGCATCCCTACCTTTGAGATGGGGGTCTCTGGAAAGGAGCCCCTCTCATGTTGGCTGACATGGGGCCACCTCTTTTCTGACTCGGGGGCCTCAACCACCAGATGCTGTGTGCACTGAGCAGAGCTCTGAGGTGGCAATGGCTTGAGTTTTCTCTAAGGAGTATTTCTCTGAAAGGAGTGTCTTGTCTCATCTTATCAGGCAGTGGAGTGATGATACGTATGTGTTCTAATTCATAATTTTACAGTAATTAAAAAACCCCTCAAGATATTGGTTTTCTTTCCATTAGTGAGATGGTGGCAGGCAGTAAAGCCCACTGTCTTTTTATAATCAGATTTAAATTGTTTTAATTATACAGCCCATATTCTCCCAGTAACATACCATCTCTGTGAGTTAATGGGCTTTGAAATCTTCCTTTGTTGCATACACTGTAGATACAGGTTTTTTGTGAACTGATTTATTTTGTATATAGAACTTCAGAAAATGAGCTTTGAAGTAGCTTCAGATGAGTATTGGGAGTTTCTGTTGTGTTAGAAGAAGGCAAGTAAGTGTCTGCAGAGAACCCACCCCTGATTCCTGGGTGGAATTCTAAGCATCTCCTTATTTCCAGGGCAAGGTTTTAAGAGCATAAGTGATGTATGGAATTATCAGCATTGCCTTCACCGCAGCAGAGAGGACATTTGTTTGCTGTTGATCCTTCAGTGAGGATATTATAAAGGAAAGCTTCATTCATTCATTCGTTCATTTCCTGAGCACCTACTGTGGGTCTGGCCCTGAACTTGGGGATGCATAGCAAGGAAATCCATGACCTTTATCCTGGAAGAGCTGATGCTTTTCAGGGAAACAAACATTTATACATAGTATTCCCAAATAAGGCCTTTTCAATGGATGGTGCTTCTGCACATTGAACTGCTAGGCAGGCTCACCCTCTGCTGAGGAGGGTACCTGGCAAGGAAGCTGTGTAGGCTTTCTGGGGCTTCCTGGAGGTGGGGTGTGCCAGGCTAACTCGCCTGTTCTCTGGACCCACAGCTCCCCTCAGCCCTGCCTTCCCTATTTTGTGCTGGGGGCTTGGTGCTAGCTCAGGACCCCCTTGGGTAATTACAAGGGCCCAGCATTGGTCAGCGGACTTCTTAACTGGGTTGGGCTGCCCCAGTCAGGCCACTGGAGTTGCCAGAAAAGATTCCTGGGTCCTGGTGGCCATTCGTTGGCTGATAACTCAAGCGGTGTGTGTGTGTGTGTGTGTGTGTGTGTGTGTGTGTTGGGACAGGTGGATTCAGCCTCATTGGTTTCCTGGATGACCAGGTCACTGTGTGACCTTTGTGATTCACAGCCCTCTCTGTTCTCCAATGCTGGCTCTGGTGGCAGGTGCAGTGGTGCCTCTACCACAGGTGTCAGGGCCCATGCCCTCCAGTAGGAGAGCTGTGTGATCTGGTTCTTCTCCAGCACCCCCTTCTTGTCCCTGCTTCTGGAGTACAGGGGCACTGTATTTGGAGCCCCTTTGGCTAAGGGTCTCTTAACACTGAGATGAGAAAAGGCCAGAATCTCCTTAAAGGATTCAGGACTGATGGGCAAGACTGAAGATCCTGCCACCCCTTGCCCACACCATCCCTCTATTGGAAAGGCCCAGAGTGACTTTTCTTTACAAGATGTCCTAGCATAGGACTTTAAGCGCAGAACCCTCTCCAGCTCATGAAAGAACTGGAATTCGTGCTCTTAAATCTGGACCCCCTCCCCACACTGAGCTCTAAAACCCTGGCAAAGCATTCCAGGCCAAGACTCTCCATGGCAACACCCCAGGGTCCCCATCTCTAACTCGATCCCTCAAAATGAGAACTGCAGCCTCAGAACTATAACCTAGAGACCCACTTTGGAAGCCTCCCAGCCCAGATCCTCCAAGCTAAAGTCCCCTGCACCCTGCATGTTCCCATCTCTCTTCCTGGTGTAGTCAGATCTGTGGCACATTACTGTTCAGTCTTTGCACCTCTTGTTCCACATTTTATTTCCCCTGATGTTAATGATTGACTTTCTGGTAGTTTGGATTTGTTTCCTATGCATTTCTTACTGATTCAGCCCCATGCTGTTAGCCAGCCATCTAAATTCCCTCTTGCTCGGCTTGTTCATGTTGACTATGGCTTCCGTTCCACCTCAGGACCTGTGGCCTGGAGCCTCCGACTACTGCAGGAGTCTCTCCTCAGAATACCTGTGAGGCTTACTCTTACCCACCCCTGTCTTTGCTCAGAATGCCACTGCTTCCACGAGCTTGTCCCTAACCCCTGTCTAGAATTTCACCCTTTGCCCTGTGCCACTTCCTGGTACTTGTGACGGTGTCCTATGTAACTCATCTTCTAATGTGCCATTTGTCTAGATGCTTAATCTTGTTTTTGTTTGTCCATGCCTATTCTAAGTGGAAACTTAAGGTGGGCAGAGGCTCCTGTCTTTTGGGTCCCCATTGCTGGCCCAGCATCTGGCACACAGCAGATGCTAGTTCAATGCAGGTTGTGTTATGACCAACAAAATTCTTCTGAGCTGGTCACCAGACTTTGGCATAGGATGCTATTTGATCTCCTGAGAGTCCCTCACTCTCTTTTCCTGAGGTCACCTCCCTTCTGAGGCCACCTCTGGTTGTACTGACTTCCAGCCTTCCTCCTCTACTCTTGCCCTCTTTTGTTCTTGGGTTCCACAGTTAGGTGTGGCTGGCCTCTTCACTGCCCATCAAGGTGCTCAGTGTGGCCGTCCCCAAGGGCCAGCTCCTGGCTATTCTCTCCAGTGGGAGAACTTCTTCCCCAGTGTGTAGTGTGCAGCAACATTCTGACTGCCTGGCCCAGCCTTGAGGTTCAGCAGAAGCTACTCCTGGGAGCAACTCCTGGGAGCAGCAGGTTAATTAATGTGGCTGGAGTCAGCTCTGGGTAATTAGTTAACCTGTCCCCAAAGGTGAACACCATCTCCTGTGTGTGGCTCCATCGTACCAGGGCCCAACCTCTGCCAGCCTTGTGTTTTCTTCCACTCCGCACGCCCACTTTCCCCTCTTTCCCTGCCTTCCCTGTAGCTCCTCCCAGGGGCTTTCCTGGAGGGCAGGATTCCTGGGAGGCCCCTAGGAGATGCCTGGGTGTGGTACTGCTGAGGATATCTGTTCACTTCCATAGATGTTCACTGGTGTCTCATCTGGGCCAGCCACTGTGTTGGGTGCTGGGATGGGTGGTGGATGTGGCAGGCACATGGAGAGGGTGGGCGAGAGACTTTGGGAGCAGAGTTTTGGACCTTGAGTAACTCCCTGCACTTCACTGTCCTTGTTCATAACATAGGGATAAACATTGCACCTGCTACCCAGGTATTTGAGTGAATTAAAGTGGAAACAGGGTGCTAGGAGGTGGTCTTGGGGGTGACCCTGTCCCTATCTCCAACACGTATCAGGGCAACAAGCAACATCAGGGTGGCTCTGAGAAATGGAGGGGCATTAAATCAGCTGGCTTTAGAATTCCAGGGGCTCATCATGGAAGGGAGAGGAGAATGGGAGAGGGCATAGTGAGAGCGGTACTGGACGAAGTGGCAGAGGACTAGGACAGATTTGACAGTTTATGTAGGAATGGTGCTAGGGCCAGTGGGGCCTCCAGGGTCCCGACAGGGAGGGAGGCCCTTTGTGCTGGATGTTAAGGGTTGAGCTGAGTTTGGTAAGAAAGAGCAGGGAAGGTACCCTGTGGGTATTGGGATAGGCATCATCATGAGGTTCTTTTGGCTAGTGGACCCCCAGCATGGGGAGGATCAGCTAGTTTTCTAAATGAATACCAGTCAGAGCTCTTTTAGGTATATGGGACAAGGGTCCAGCTCACTTTGAATCCTCTGGTTTTTGCCAAAAGGGAATTTAGGACGGGCTGGATCCAGAGCTTTGTAGTGAATTCTTCGTTGGTTCTGTTTGACTTCCTTCTTTTGCCAGGCTTCCTTCATATGTCAGTCAGTCTTCCTTCTTAGCAAAACTGGCAGGGGAGAGACCAGTTCCCTCTCTGCTCCAAGGGATCAGTCCTCAGAGGACTCTAATTGGCCCAGCTTGGGTCATGTGCCCATCCATGGGCCAATCAGCGCTACCAGAGATGGGGCTATACTTATTGACCAGCCATGTACCTTGCTCCTCTCCAGGATGGCATGGAATGGGAAGAAAAAGTTCCCCAAAAGAAAGAGAAAGACTGTTGGCAAACTAAGGTGCATGAGTAAATGTGCTGGCCATTCAGGACTATAACTACTGTGGTCACCCCAAGAGCAAATCTGTCTCCTTGGCTCTGCTGATGGGCTACTATTGTGCTTACCATGCTATTTTCAAAGTGAGCATGGGCCTTCTCTACTGGTGGAGTTTCCTTAGTTCAGGATAGCGCATGTCTCCTTTATAGCTCTGGGGAGAGTCTCAGGTTAAGTCAATGCCTCCCCACATAGGGGGCTTCGTGGTGTTATAGCTGGTGGCTAGCTGTGTTTAGGAGCTGCCTGCCCCTTATAGAACAGTGTTTTTGGGGGGAATGCTTTGGCCACAGCCTCCTTGGCATATGAGTCAAGGATCATAAGCTCCCACTCCTGGTACACCCTAAAGCAGCCACTGGCCCAGCCCTGACCATTTTCAGTTTGGAGGGGTGGGTTGACTTGCCAGGGACCTCTCTCATGGCTGTGTTCTTGGTGGGTGGGCTTGTAGCCCTCTATTGTTAATTGATCAGTCAATCAGATAGAGTAGGACAGGCAGTTAGCTGGGCTGTGTGACAGGGTCTTTCTAGAATATCTACAGTTGAATGGGTGATGCTTGCATGAAATAAAACAACTGTCAGAAACAATTTATTGCCATGTTCCCATGGAACCTAGCATGGTTATAACTTTTCATGTTGCCTTCTGGCAAATGAGGTTTGTCACCCAATCATTGTACTTCAGTATATGCTATGAAAACCAGCCCTGAAGCTGTTTGGGCATAGGCACCCGAGGGTGCCAGGCACCTAAGTGATGGTATTGGAAGCTGGTTCATGTCTGGGAAGGTGTGGAAGCAGCCCTAGTTGTGACAGTGGAGAGGCCAGGCTGTAAGACACATGCTTGGATTTCTTACTTAGCTGCCTGCTTGTCTAGAAGACCTCCTGAGCCAGCAGGATCCATATGCTGTGACTCTGCTTTAGGAACACTGACGTTCTTGGAGCCCTCACTTTCTGCCCTCCCGTCTTTGAGGTGTCATAGCTATTTCATGTGCACTTCATAGTGAACACTAGCTTTTAGTGTCTGCAGTAAAAGTTAGCGTTTTCTTAATGTAAATGTGTACATGTGTACATTTTGTTGTAAACACAATGGGCAATCTCCACAGATACAACATTGGCTTAATTAGTCCAATGATCAAACTTCTAGGAGGACAACCTAGTGTCTGTGACCAACACAGGCTTCAGAAAGGTGGAATAGCTGCTGCCACCTTTCTGTTTCCAATCAGGGCTGACATTTGAGATCAAATAGTGTAATGTTCATATGACCCCTGGATTCCTACCCCTTCATTGGCTGGAGAGACCGCCCAGAACACACACTCAGGTGAACCCTGGGGAGGCCCTTTGAGGGTTTGTTCTGGGCCAGGACCAGGGCAGAGTCAGGTGTCTGTATATCCTTTCCAATCTTTACAGTTTCCTAGGGGAGATGCCTTCCTGTCCTCTTGGGAGAAGTGGTCATGGGAAGTGCAAGGGTTTGGGAGTCAGGTAGTTCCAGAGGGCTCCACCAGCTCTCCTCAATGTGCCAATTCACTTAACAACTCTTCATGCAGCTCCCAACTGTGTGTTGAGGGCCTGCTGCATGTTGCTGTCTGTGCTGGGTCCTGAGGATATAGCAATGAGGGGGAGAGACCTCATGAACCTGTGTCATCATTTCTAAGATGGGGACAGCCATAGCTACTTTCCAGGGATGGTGAGAAGTGGAACAAAGTAATGTCCCAACTTGAGTTCTGTACAACAAGTTCTACAAAATGTTGTGGGGGAAACAGCCTTTGTGGTTGTATACATGTGCCTTGGGGTGCTTTTTCTTGGAGACATCACCATGCACATTGGTGTATTTAAAGCTCTGAGAAGTCCTGCAGTCAAGAAGTTTAGTGCTTTTGTGAACTCAGCATTTGCAGGCTCAGTTGAATGTGAAACTTTCTTTGGCAGAGCACCTAGAAACAGTCTAGATGTCAACCTATGGTTGCTAGTGCCAATTCAAATGCCAATAAGAATCCCCAGTTTGGGGGATGATGAAGAAGGCAACTTTATCCAGTGCAAACAATGATATAGGATGGCTGTAGAAATAGCACTGCTGTGGAACATCTCAAGAGTGCTACAGTGCTGCTGTGAAAACAGCATGGCCGTGGGACAGCCCTGGGGCCAGACCCCTCTCCAGCTAGGCAGCTCTGCTTTGCTCTACTCCATGCTGGGCTCCGCAGATATCATGTTTCAGCTCAGCCAGGGAGAGGCAATCAGTGAAAAGGGAAAGTATGCTCCCCAAGCTAGAGTGGAACTGGGTTATATGGACAGAAGTCTGCCCCTGGTCCCTGATTTGTCTGTCCTCTTGCAAATCAGTGCTCTGAATCCTCAAAGTTTGATTGGCTCAAAAGACGCATTCCTGATTGGCCACAATAAAGCTACTCTCATTGGACAGGGAAAGCCTCAGTCCTGTTGGTTGAACTAGGATCCCAGGAACTCCTTTATAAGGGCTGGCTCAGAGGGCAGGAACACAGTGCACTGAACTGAGTGCAGAGGCAGAGCATTCAGCCCAGGCTTCTCCGTAAGTGCAGTTTGTGTGAGAGGCTCTTGTGCAGAAATGACTGCTAGGCCCTGCTTTTTGAAAATTTGAGCCCATTTAACTACCAGGAGCCCTTCTTACCAGGTGTCCTTTTTTTCCTAGGGATTTACGTATCTAATTACTGCTTCCTGAAACCCATTTTGAAAATACCAAGGCAGCATTTACAAAATACCCTGGGGAATGCCCTGCACCTGGGCGGCTCTCAATAACTTGAGCATCTCCCTGCTTCTGTCTTGAAGGAGGTCTAGGGACAAACCAGTCCCTGGATGCCCACAAGTCAGCTTGGTAGGGCTGACAGTAGTTAATACACTCAGGTTTTAATGGTTACAGCAATGACAGTCAAAGTGAGTTTAGTTTTAAAAAGGGAAGGAGTGATTTCCACCATGCTCTGCCAAAACAGGACTTTATAAAAATACTGCAGTATGCTGGGTGCTGGGCACAGCTCCTGGTGGGGAAAGTCTCTGTAAAGCACCATCCAATAGCAAATGTCTCCACCCAACCCACACTCCTGTTCTTGTTAGCAGGACACACCGCTTGACAGATTTACCAGTTGGCGCGCCATTGGCTGGCTGGAGGATGGCAGCTGATTTAACAGGTCTGTGTTCTGGAAGAAGTGCTCTTGTAGACACTGCAGTGGGGAGGGATTGGGGACATGGGAGGCTCTGCTGACCTAGCCACATCTTCAGCCTCCCAGCCATGGTTCAGGATGCGGGAAGCTCAGTTTATGTCTCTGGAACATGGGGACAGTTATGTCCAGCACTGCCTGTGCCTTTAAGTAGCTACTGCATCTTTCCCTGCTGTGTCCTTATAGCCTAGCACAGGTAAAAATCAGAATTGGGTTTTGAAGGATGAATAGGAGTTTCTTATGCATACAGTAGATGAAGGGCATTCTAGGCAGATAGCACTCATATATAAAGGTGTGGCGGTTTAAAAAAAGCCTGACGTGAAATGAATCATACATAATGAGGCACAGGGAATAAGGACTGAACAAGTGACAGGATATCCTCCTCATTCAGGTTGGCTAGGGCAGCCTGGGGAATATGCTTCCTGTGTCAGAGGCCACCAGGGAGGAAAGCATGGTGTGTTCAGAGACAAGAGTGTTCCTTGCCCTCACCCCACTCTGGAGAATTGCTTTACTTCATCCTGACAGCCAATAGCAGCGATAAATGAGGGAGATGGAACGTGTTATTTTAATTATATACTCTCATCACCTAATTATAATTTTAATTGATATGTGAGCAGGTGTTGTGCTCTTCAAGGCAGTTTAAGGAAGCACATTCCCTGGAAAAGGAGCACAGGTTGTTCTGTTCATTAGTCAAGCAGATGGACGGGCTGGAAGCACTTGGCTGGAGCCAGGGGGCCAGAGGGCCAAGGGGTGGGGGAAGCAGCTTTTGCCCTGAATAATGCAGGAGGTGAGGGTCTTATCCTGGAGGGCTGAGCACAACATGAGAAAAGAGGAGTAGAAGGGGAGAGGATGGAAGGGGGCAATGGGGAGGGGGGCAATGGGGAGGGGGAAGAGAGGAAAGATGGCTTGGATCCAATGCTAGAGTATATTTATTCATTCTATTTTATCTCAACAAACATTTATTGAGAGCTTGCTCTAAGGCAGGCTGTGCTAAATGCAGGGGATTTCAGAATGATTTCCGTGCAATTCCTTCCTTTAACGTACTCCCAGTCTGGAGGCCGGAGCGGGGATATGTGTGGAAACCAGTACTTAAGAGTTCATGAAATAAATGGGAAGTTATCACAGAAGCAGCATAGGCTATAGGGGAAGCTTTGATCTCTAGTGAAGTTAGGGAAGGCTTCCTGAAGGACACTTGAATTGGGGTTTTGAAATGTAAATAGGAGTTGACCAGGTTATCTAAGGATAAGGATAGGAGATAGAGGTGGGGGATGGCATCTAAGCAGAGGTGGGAAGCTGTATGGGATGTGCAGGATTTTCTGAATCACTGGCCCGAGGGAAGATCTCATGGGAGATAAGGCTGGAAATTTAAGTGATGAGCAGATCTCACAAGGACTGGAGCTGGACCTCAACCTGATGGCAGAGAGGAGCTTGGGAGGGATTTGAAGCTGGGTGATATGTTAAGTTTTGTGTTTCTGGGAGATCTTTCTGGTGGAAGATGGAATAGAGAGGCTAATGATGCAGCCAGGGGGAGAAATGGGGAGGAGCTTGGTGAAGCTCAGGGTAGGGGCATGGAGGTTGGATTCTGGATATTGTAGTGCGGGAAGGGGTTGATCAGTCTGAAGGCCGAGTCTGGGCTTGGGCCTCTAGGGATGGCCATCCTTGAGATGGGAAATTTGGGAGAAGCAGAAGAAGGCAGTGAGGTTAATTGGGACTATGGAGTTTGGGGTGCCTATGTGGCCTCCTGAGACATTCAGGAGGAGAGGGCTCGGCTGGAGGCAGCACTGTGAGAGTCATTGCCGGAGGCAGGGATTAGGAAGCTCTGGCTGAGGCGATGAGGTAGGTACCTGGGAAATAACTTAAATTTTTAAAAAATTATGTTTATTTCATTTAGAAATCATTTTTTATTTTCAATAACAGTTGACATACATCATTATATTAGTTTCAGGTGTATACCCCAGTGATTACACATTATATAACTTGCTAAGTGTTCATCCTGATAAATATCACACCCATTTGGCACCATACACAGTTATTAAAATATTAATGACTATGTTCTCTTTGCTGTACTGTACATCCCCATGACTATTCTGTAATAACCAATTTATACTTCTTAATCCCTTCATCTTTTGCATCCATCTCCCCAACCATCAAATTGTTCTCTGTATCTATGAGTCTGTTTCTGTTCTGCTTGTTTGTTTATTTTGTTTTTTAGATTCAACTGTTGATAGATATGTACTTATTGCCACTTCATTATTCATATTTTTGTTGTTCTTTCTTCCCAAAGAAAACCCTTTACCATTTCATATAATACTGGTTTGGAGGCAATGAACTCCTTTAGCTTTTTCTTGTCTGGGAGGCTCTTCATCTGTCTTTCATCTAAATGATAGCTTTTCTGGGTAGCAGTAATCTAGGTTGTAGCCTCTTGCTTTTCATCAGTTTGAACATTTCTTGCCAATCCCTTCTGGCCTGTAAAGTTTCTGTTGAGAAGTCAGCTGACAGTCTATGAGAGCTCCCTTATAAACAACTAATTGCTTTAGTTGCTTTTAAGATTCCCTGTTTGTCTTTAACTTTTGGCATTTTAATTATAATGTATCTTGGTGTGGGCCTCTTTGAGTTCCTCTTGTTTGGGACTCTCTGTGTGCTTCCTGGACTTGTCTATATTTCTTTCTTTTTTTTATTTTTTATTTTTATTTTAGCATTATTTTATTTATTTATTTAAATTTTATTGTTGTTGTATTACATCCATCCCCTTTTCATTTTATTTGTTTACTTATTTTTATAGCATACCCTTTAGCATTTCTTGCAATGCTGGTTTGGTAGAGATGTATTCTTTCAGTCTTTTTTTTGTCTGGGAAGCTCCTTATTTCTCCTTCTATCTTGAATGAGAGCCTTGCTGGGTAGAGTATTCTTGGTTGCAGGCCTTTGTTTACCATGACTTGAAATACTTTTTGCCATTCCCTTCTGGCCTGAATTGTTTCTGTTGAATAATCATTTGATAGCCTTATTGGAGCCCCTTTGTATGTTATTTGTCTTTTCTCTCTTGATGCTTTTAGGATTCTCTCTTTGTCTTTGAAATTCGCCATTTTAATAATAATGTGCCTTGGTGTTGGTCTGTTTGGGTTGATCCTCATTGGGACGCTCTGTGCTTCCTGAACTTGAGTAATGTTTTCACTCATCATGTTAGGGAAATTTTCTATCATGACTTTTTTGAACATATTTTCCATTCCTTGTTTCTCTTCTCCTTCTGGTATCCCTATGATATGGATATTGTTACGTTTCATGTTGTCCTGCAGCTCTCTTAACCCCTCTTCAGTCTTGTTCAGCCTTTTTTTATTCTCTTTTACTGCCTTGGGGTATTTGTCTACATTATCCTCCAACTCCCTGATCTGGTCCTCTGCTTCCTCTAGCCTACTGTTGATTCCTTCTACTATATTCTTCAATTCAGAAATTGTATTCTTCATTTCCTCCTGGCACTTATTGATAGTTTCCATGTCCTTTTTCATGCTGTTGTAGTTCTCAGTAAGTTCCTTGTAACTTCCCTGGAGTTCTTTGTAATTTCCCTGGAGTTGTTTGTAGTACTCCTGGGGTCGTTTATAGTTTTCTTTGATGTGGCTGAGCTCACTGAGCTTCTCTATCGTTATTCTTTTGAATTCCTTATCTGATATTCCAGGTGCCTCTGTTTCATTTTGTGTTCTTTCTGGGGATTCTTCCTTTCCTTTTGGTGATGGACTGATTCTTTTTTTCCCCCATTTTGGGTGTCTGTTCTTGTTTGCTCTTTATTTATTTATTTATTTATGTTCTTTCCTTGAGTTAACCTGCTTTGCTTCCTTGCCTTCGTTGAGCACCCTTCTGTGATAGGAGATTTGTGGAGTTCAATGTTGCCGTCTTCCAGATTTTCTCCACTTGCTGTTCTTGGTGTGTCCTTTATTTGGGCTGTCTGGTTGCATTTTGGGCCTATGGGCTTTTAGCAGAAACAAAAACAAAAACAAACAAACAAAACCCCCAAAACAAAAAACCAAACCAAACCAACCAACCAAACAAACAAACAAAAATGCAAAAGGAAAAAAGAAATAAAAATGATAATAATAATAATAAGAAAGGGATTAGATGGCTGTTCACCCTTAATAATCCCTGACTGGTCCAGATGGAGCCTGGACCTGTGGACTTTTAGCAGAGGAAAAAAAAAAGAAAGAAAAAATTGAGAAAGTCACAAGAGAAAGAGAAATCAATATTAATAAAGAAAAGGTTTAGGTGTCTCTTCACCCTTTATGGTCTCTGTTTGGTCCAGGTGGAGACAGGACAAGTAGGTTTTATCAGGGAGAAAAGAAAGGAGAAAGAAAGAAAGAAAGAAAGGAAGAAAGAAAGAAAGAAAGAAAGAAAGAAAAAAAAAGGGGGGGAGAAAGTCACAAAGCAAAGAGAAATCAATATTAATAAAGACAGGTTTTAGGTGTCTGTTCCTCCTTTATGATCTCTGATTGGTCCAGGTGGAGCCAGAACCTGTGAGCTTTACCAGGAAGAAAAGGAAAAGAAAAAATTAAAAAAAAGAAAAAAAAAAAAAAAAGAGGAAGGAAGAAAAGAATAAGGAAAGGGTTTAAGTGTCTGGGGAAGGGAGGAATAGTTAGATTGAGGTCTAGGAATGCCTTATAGCCACAGAGTGAGTAGACTTTAATTTGAGAGTAGGGGGAGGGTCTTGGGTATTTAGGTGGATTGAGGTATGGGGGCGATTAAGAATATGTGAGAAGTAACTTTTGCAAAGGATATTCTGGGGGTTGATAGTTCATATTGCTCTCAGTATAACTCAGGTGCTTGAGATTAGCAGCAATCCCTTTCCTGATGCTGCCTCTTTTTCTTGGTCAGGACTTTACAGTCTATAGTCTATATTCTAGCAGGTCTTGGCGTATGGCAGGGCCTCTGATTGTCACATTCAGGGCTGATTCTGAGTGTCCGCCCCCAGGTAGGCTAGGCCTTCTGCAGCCTGGCTGGGTTTTAGGGCTGCCAGTGTTCTGGAGCCCCAGGGTGTCCCCTCCCACTCCTGGCGGAGGTTCCTGCCCAGGATGAGCACCCAGCACCCCTGCAGGGCAGCCCGCAACTTTGCAGGTCCCTGTGACGACTGGCCCCACTCCCGCAGTCCCGGGAGGAGGCCGCCCCTGTCTGTCAACACTGTCCGGGGTCCGCCTACACTGTCCTGCCCTTCCGGGGCAGGCACCACTCCTCCAAGCCAACCAACTCTCGGTGAGTCCTTTACCTGGCTTCTGTGTTGAGCCCCTCCCAGGCGTGGGCAGTGCGGCCTTTGTCTCCAGCAATGGCGGGTCAGTTGCCCCCACTACTAGTTCCTGGCTCACCAGCTCGCTGTTTGGAGTTTCCTCGGAGCCTGGGGGACTGTGTGGTTGTGCAGGGCTGGGCCTCCCCCCTCGCAGGGGCTTCTAGCTGCTGTTTCCCCGGTGTCCCAGCAGCACCATTTTCGGCCCATTGGCCGTCCCGTCCGGTGCACTCCCTCGCTCCTGCTTCCCGCAGGACTCTTCTCCACCTCTAGCCCCGAGAGGAGCCTCCTCTCCCTGTTGCCAGAGCGAATTTCTCACACAGTCCCTCCCCTGCAGGAGTTCAATTCCGTGTTCCCTACGGCGTTTGCCCTAGCAGCCGGCGCTTCACTGTTGAGACTTCCAGTTGCCAGGGAGCCCGGAACTGGCCTCAGTCAAACGTGCCCCTCTGGGCAGAGCCGCCACTGCCCAGAGCCGACCTCGGCCTGCCGGCCGGTCGGTCAAACTCACCTACTGTCCTGCTGGCCTCCTCTGCCTCTGGGCTGTGCTCCCCTGTGTCCAGATGCTGCCCCCTCCAATTCCTAGGGTCCTGAAGACGTCTCATGCTCCCTATCTTGTCCTCCAGCTGCTTTGGTACTCGAGAACACCATCAGCACTGCTCTCTACTCTGTCGCCATCTTCTCTCTTGTCTGTCTATTTCTTTCATCAAGTTGGGGAAGTATTCTGTCATTATTTCTTCAAATAGGTTTTCAAATTTTGCTCTTGCTCTTATCCTTCCAGCACTTCCATGAAGTGAAAGTTGGAGATATGTGAATATGCTAAAAGTCATCCCAGAGCCTCCTTACATTATCCTCATGTTTTTGGGTTCTTTTTTCTTCTTGCTGTTCTGCTTGGTTGTTTTTTGCTTCCTTATATTCCAAATTGCTGATTTGATTCTTGGTTTCATCCACTCTACTGCTGATTCCTTGTAACTTGTTCCTTAATTCAATTAGTGTATCCTTAATTTCTGACTGGTCCTTTTTTATGCTGTTGAGATTCTCACTAAGTTCACTGACCATCCTTGTAACCAGTGTTTTGAACTCTGCATCTGGTAGATTGCTTGTCTCCATTTTGTTTAGTTCTTTTCCTGAAGTTTTGTTCTGTTCTTTTATTTGGGACATATTTCTTTGTCTCCTTATCTTGACAACCTTCTATGTGTTAGGTAGAGCTGCTACATTCTCCCAGGCTTGATAGTGGCTTAATGTAGTAGTTGTTTTTCAGTGTCCAGTGGCACAGCCTCCTTAATCACGTGGCTGAGCACTTTAGGTGCACCCCCTGTGTGACTGTGTACTTTCCTATTGTAGTTGAGCCTTGATTGCTATTGGCATGGCAATGGGAGGGATTTACCCCCGGGCCGATCAGCTTCAAGGACTTCAAGGACAGGCTGTGTCCACTGATCACAGGACTTACTTCATCAGGTCTCTGGTGTCTGCTGGGTCCACCTTTTGAGTGTGCTGCTCTTGGAGGGGGTTGGGTGGTGATGCTTCAACATAGTTTGAAGCTGTGTAATGGGTGCCTTGGCTCTAGGGACTCCTGGGAGGTGCAGGCCAAGATCAGCTGTCACCGGTTTTTTGCCTGGGGCCATGAGTTACAAAGCAACCTGTTGATGGTTATTACTTGTGCTGGGCTTGGAGGTGCCCAGGCAAGGCCAAGCTGGGAACCAAAGCTGGCTGCTGCTAGTGCTGGGTCTGGGGCCCCTGAGTGAGAGGTATAGGTGTGCTGAGGCCAGATGCTGTTTGTTTGAGAGGTTTTAGGAAATTCTGAAACATGAGTCAAGACAGGCCGTTCATATGGAAAAGCCACTAGAAATAAGTTGGGTTGGGCAGGGAGTCACCAAGGCAGGTCTAATAGTGTTAGCCAGGTTGATGGAGCCTCAGGTGTGGCACCTGCCTGCCTGCTCCGTGTGGGGGGCACTCACCAAAGGAACAATGGCCTCTGCCAGTACTGCTTTTTGGGAGAAAGCTGTGCCCCTCTGGCTTTCACCCTGATGCCAGACAGTTCAGTTCCTCCCAGTTTCTGGTGCCTTTCAAACTGCTGCCCCAGCACTGGAACTCGGGATGAGAATTCGAGTAAGTCTGTGTGGGGGTGAGTGCCTGGGACTTCAGAAGTCCTCTGTCTCCCTCAGCCTAAATCTCTGATGGTTTTCATAGCCAGAAATTATGGGTACTTTTCTTCCTGGCACTGGAACCCTGGGCTGGGGGACCTGTTGTGTGGCTGGGACCACTTACTCCTCAGGGAGGACCTCTGAAATCATGATATTCCTCCCAATTTTTAACTGCCGTATGTGGGTGTAGGACCAGCCCATTCCTCATCTCTGCCCCTCCTACCAGTCTGAATGTGGTTTCTTTAATTCTATAGTTGTAGGCGTTCCATTCAGCCAGATTTCAGGCAGTTCTGAAAGATGGTTGTTCTATAGTTTAGTTGTAATTTTGATGTGGCTGTGGGGGGAGATGAGTATAGCATTTACCTATGCTGCCATCTTGCCCAGAAGTCTAAATTATTTCTATTCTTTAATTTAAGTGGTAAGAACACTTAACCTGAAATCTGTTCTCTTAACAGATTTTTAACTGTGAGGTACAGTGTTATTAACCATAGGCACAATGTTGCACAATAGGTCTCTAGAACTTAATCTACATGACTGAAACGGTATCCCCTTGAACAGAAATTCCCTCTTTCCCCATCCCTCCCAGCTCCCAGAAGCCCCATTCTACCCTCTGTCTCTGTGAACTTAACTGTTGTAGATACTTTATATAAATAAAGCCATGTGGTATTTGCCCATCTGTGACTAGCTTATTTCATTTAGCATGATGTCCTCAAGGTTTATCCATGTAGTCATATATTCCAGGATTTCTTCCTTTTTAAAATTAGCATTGTAAGGATATATCTCATTTTCTTTATCCATTCATCCATTGATGGATAATTAGGTTACTTTCATACTTTGGCTGTTGTGAATAATGCTGCAATGAACTTAAGAGTGCTAATATCTCTTTGAGATTCCAATTTCAAACCATCTGCATATACTATATCCAGAAGCAGAATTGCTAGATCAGATGGTAGCTCTATTTTTAATTTTTTGAGGAACCTTCATACCATTTTCCATAGTGGCTACACCATTATCATTCTCACTAACAGTGTTCAAGGCTTCCAATTTCTCCACATCTTTGCCAACACTTTTCTTTTCTTTATTTTTTGATAATAGCCACCCTAACAGGTGTGAGATATCTCATTGTGATTTTTATTTGTACTTCCCTGGTGGTTGACGATGTTGAGCATCTTTTCATGTGCTTAATGGCCTTTGTTTATCGTCTTTGAAGAAATGTCTACTTAAGTCCTTAGCTCACTTTTATTTGAGTAATTAGTGTTTTTTCCCTTGGTTTTATTTTTTGTTTTTATTTGTTTTTGCTGTTGGCCGATGGAATAGGGTAGAGGTGCCAAAATAATCTACACAGTAGTTTCAACTGATCTTGGATAAGGGTGCCAAGAGTATACAATGGGGAAAGAATGGTTCTCTTCAACAAATGCTGCTGGGAAAACTGGATATCCATATTCAAAAGAATGAAATTGGACTGCTAATTTATACCATATACAAAAATTCCCAAATCAACTCAGAGTGGATTGAAGACTTGAACATAAGATCTGAAATTGTAAAATTCCTAGAAGAAAACATGGGCAAAAAGCTTCATGACATAGGCTTTGACAATGATTTTATGGATTTCATACCAAAAACAAAAAGAGACGAATAGGGAAACATTAAACTAAAAAAACTTTTGCATAGCAAATAATTAACAGAGTGAAAGGTAACCTATGGAATGGGATAAAATACCTGCAAATTATGTATCAGATGAAGGGTTTATTTCCAAAATATATACTAAGTTTGGCTTTTAGGGGGCTTCTTAGTGGGTGCTTTTGGGATCCATGTCCGGGAAGGGAAAGAAAGGGACAGAATCAGGCTTGGGCAGGGGCCAAGACAAGGAGTGAGGCCATCCCAGGAAGCCCCAGAAGACATGCCAGGAGCTCTGAAGATGACATGCAGTGACCCTGCAGAGGCGGTATGGCTTGGGTGCAGTGGGCTGGGCTGTCAGATCCCATGCTTCTCAGTCTTGAGGAGCTGCTGTCCAGCAAGGGGACGTGGCTCGGGCATAGGGTCCCTCATCAGCTGGGGAGATCCCCTTTGGGGGCTGATAGCAGAAAGCCTCTGAAAGCAGCATCCTGGGAGATTTTTACTCCTGAAGAGGGGTTGGAGCACATTCCAGTGTTGACACGTGGCATTGAAGGAAACCAGGAGGGTCCCAGTATAGATTCCAGCCCCTCATTACCCCTTGCTTCTTCTTGCTTGTCTAGTTTTCTCCTCCTGAAATGCTTCTCTTTCCCCTCCATGGGCTATTCTTACCTCTCCATTACCTGGGTGGCCTCCCACACTTGGGTAGGAAATTGACCTTGATTCTAGAGGGATGGAGGAAGACTGTGAAGGAGCCAGTCCAGCTTGATGGTGGGAAAGGCCATGGGCAGCCAACTCCATGTCCCACCCTGCTATTTGCTGTGACCTGGGGGAAGTCACTCCCTGTGCTCTGGTGTTTTCATGGCTGAAGAGAATGGTCTTGAACCTGCACATTCTGATGTTTGCAGGTGGTTCTGGTATTGTAGGCCTGCCTCAAGCTCCCCTCGCCTTTGTCTGGTCTGCCCCTGCAGTCAATTTTTGCTCTCTGGGTCACCCCCATCCAACAAGATGACCAGAGTGCCCTGTTGTGAACCTGTGTCTACCTCAGCTCTGCCCACCACATAGTGTTCAGTAAGATCCTCCAGTGACAGAGGGCCTGCTACCATCTCTCTGGAGAAGAGGTTGTGGCCTTGTTTTACCTCTTGTGCCAGGTGCATTATAAGCACTAGAGTGTGTATTTTCAGGACAGCGTGTCTGCAGATGAGGAAACTGAGGCAGAGACTCTCAGTACTTGCCCCAAGGAGCAGAGCTAGGACAGAAGCGACAACTAGTTGGGAACCCAGTTCTGGTGACTCCAAAGTCTGGGCTTTTTCTGTTTAACCTTCACTTGGGGTCCTGAGGTAGTCCTGCAGGGAGATTGAAGGTCTCTGTTCCCCATCCAGCCCTGCCTGGGTATGTCCAACATTATGCTGACCCTGGTCCTGTTGTTTCAAATGGTGCTGGGGTTGGAGGGCAGGGAATACTGCCATGGCAACCAAGCACCTGAGCCACCCCTGCTGGCCATTCACCAGCTGCTCAGATTCAACTCTGTATTGACCTCCCTGGGTGGGAGACTCTTGAAGGGTGGCTCTGGGTATGCTTCCTGCCCCCATGCAGGAGTATCAGCATGGCCAAAATGCCCAATGGGAATTTGGGAAGGTGCTTAAAGAGGCCACAGGGCTCTGGGCTGCTGAGGCAGTGAGGGGTCGGGGAAAGACGGACTTTGTAGCATATTCCAAAGAACAAGCCAAGCCTGCAACTTTGCCCTGGTGACACTGCCTGTGTGTGCTGGCCCTGCCGGAGCCTACCCTGATTGTCTACAACAAGACACTTGCCACCCTTCTGTGATGGGGTGTCCTTCCTTAGAGGAGGCCCAGGTTTGAGCCTGACCAGGGACATAGCCTACCACCCCTTCTGTCACCCTGTTTTCCCCCTCTTCTTTCCTCCTTGCTCACCAGGGTGAGGGGATTGTAAATCCCTTGCTGTGTTATCTTGCACTGGTTTCTGAGCCTCAGATCCTGCACCGTGACATGAATGTGATGACCAGTGTCATAGGGTGAGTGGGTCTGCCTAGCACTTGACAGCTTCCTTGTACTTGTTGGTCTGCCCCCCTGCCCCCCACTCCCATGCCTGGCCTTGTTGGGGCTGTGCCATGAGCTACACCAGGATTAGTTCCCAGCTTCTCCTCTTCCTGGCTTTGTGGCCTTACACAGGGCATGAAAACTGTCTGGGACTCTTGCTGCTCAGCCTGGTAGGGACTGTGACCATGATGGGGTCTCACTTGAGGAAGGTGAGGACTGTGTGCGACAATGTGTGTGGCGCTCAGTCAGGGCTGGGAAATGGGTGCAGCCCCATTGGTGATAGTGTGCAGTCTCGAGCTGTCTGATGTAGATGGCCTCTCTTGGACCCTGGACTGCGGGTGAGCTGTGGAGGGGGTGCTGGCAGTCAGGAGACCTGTCCAGCCCTGGTGGTACTGCCAGCCTGCAGGACCAGGGGTCTACAAGGGACATCCCATGCCTATCTGAGGCACTTCAAGGGAGAGGACCCTGAGCTTCCCTCGGATGGATGGAGAGGCTGGGAGAAGAAGGGAAAATTTGTGCACTCTAGGAGGGAGAGTGTGCACACAGCCACTGGGGCTGTGGTCAGAGGGCAGGGCTGAGTTCCTGGTTCACTTAGAGACATTTTTTGAGCCTCCCCAGTGGGCTGGGGACTCAGAAGAAACAGAGATGTAGTTCTGTCCTGGGGGAGCTCACAGTCACATCTTGATATAGGCCCTATTGCCTGACTGCTGGGATAGGGGTAGAGGGGCTGCAGGGACAGGGAGTGGGAGGGCTGGGCAAGGCTCAGCTGTGAGGGAGGGCCTGTCCTGGAGGCCAAGTATGGGGCTGGACAGAAGCTGAGGAAGAGGCGGTGGTTGAGCTGTGAGGCTCCCCACAGAAGCTGAACTGAATGGGAGGGCAGTGAGAAACTGCCAGTGTGTGGGGCCGCTAAGCTGCAATGTGGCTTGGCTTGCACAGTAAGAGGCTCCCTTCAACTTCTCCAGGAACATCAAGATTCTGGTTCTTGGGGTTGAGTCCTGAGTTGTCCAGAGTGTGGGTCGGGAGATTGAAGTGCTGGGTAAAGTGGAGATACCCCAGCAGAGAGCCCTGTGCCCTGGGAGCTGCAGCTGGGACCTCTGGGTCCTGCCAGTTGGCTGGTCAGAGGATGAGAGGTATAGTGTATAGGATGGTTATTTGGGCTGTTCTGTCATAGCTAGATGGGGGAGTTCACTCCCCTGGCCTGCTGTCATCCTTTGACGCAAGGGCTCTAGTTGTTAGACATACAGCTTTTCCTTGTTTTCATGGTGACATGTTGGGGTACTTTGCCCTCCAGCCACATGGACTGCGGGCCCCTGGCTTGTTAAGGGTTGGTGGCCCTTTGTAAACACAGAGGCTCCTGAAGTTCTGATGTGGTTGTGGTTGCTCAGGGACATGGTGAGGCTGCACTAGTGGGGCAGAGGCAGCCTAGCCTTGGCAGGGCAGCTGGCACGTCTGAGGCAGCTGGCAGGGCTGGCAAGTGCAGGTGAGCTAGGCAGCTACCTTATAACTTCACTTCTGAGGATGGAACAGGGTCACCTCCCTCCCTCCCCACATGTGGAAGGTTTGCTGAGGACCCTGCACCCCTCCTTCAGCCCCTAAGTCAGGGCTTCTTGGACTTGTCCACCCATCACCCCAGGGTGACAGGACTTCTGAGGGAGAAGGCACTCCTTTCCTTTTGGTTCTGGGTGTCTGCAGTTCATCTCCTGAATCCCAGGCCCTCAGTTCCTCTTTTGCAAGTGCTTAGCAGTATAGGGAGGTTGTGGGCCCAATGACAGGTAGAGGGCTTGTGGTGAGGGGCCACCTGGGGGTCCTGGAGGGGGACACAAACAGAGCTAAAGGGCTTCATGCAGTGAGTTCCTGAGCCCAGTGAGTCTGAGGGCCGGTGCAGGCAGCAGGTGCACAGACTCTGAGTTAATTTTCAGAATGTGAGGAAACCTGTAGGGAATCTCTCCCAGTGGGAGCAGTGGGGCTGCAGCCATCTGCACACAAAAATGGTTGCTGAAATTTTCTGATTGTGAAAGCAATACATAGGTACTACAGAGAAATTAGGACATACTAATTTCCTAAAAGCACAAGAAAGTAGATAAATCTTACTAGGAGCCCAGTCATGCAGAGAGCCTCTGTTCACGTCTTCCAAACTCTTCTTGCAGACTTCCTCTTCATATGAGCTTTTACTAATCACTTGGTTTTGTCTTCAACCTTAACATTTCAATTCTTTAAATGTCACAAATGCATCTATTATAAAAGATTTAAGAAATAATTAAAGAAATAAAAGTCCCAATTTCCACCTTCAGGGGAAAACTGAAATCAGATTGCTCTAAATCCTTTCAGAACTGTCTCTCTGTGTTTACATTTATGTACACACAAAATGGAATACAGAGTTTTGCTTTGTGTGTTTTACCTATATAAATAATGCTGACTATACATGTTATACAGCACCTTGCTTATTTTTGCTCACCAATGTGTCTCAGCAAGCTCGCTATTTCAAATAAACACACTGCATTCTACACAGATTCTCACAGCATTTCCCCCTGTTATTGGATATCTAGGCTATTTCTGATTTTTCACAGTTACAAGCCATGTTATGATTAAGATTCTTACACAAGTCTATGACTATTTATCTAGGTAGATTCCAAGATGTGGAATTGCTTGGGTGAATGGCATGCACAGTTAAATTTTAGCTTCTGCCCAATTGCCTTCTAGAAAGCTGAATCAATTTGCACTTTCACCTGATGGTGTAAGAAGAGCATCTACTTTATTTATTTATTTAATTTTTTATTTAAAAAAATATTTTATTTATTATTTTTAGAGAGAGGGGAAGGGAGGGAGGCAGAGAGGGAGAGAAACATCGATGTATGGTTGCCTTTCACCTGTCTCCAGCTACAGACCTGGCTGGAGACCTGGCTTGCAACCTGGTTATGCGCCCTGACTGGGAAGCAAACAAATGACCTTTGGGTTCGCAGGCCGGTGCTTTTCCACTGGGCCACCAAGAAGAGCATCTGCTTTATTACATTTTTGGCAACACTTGATGTTATGAGTCTTTTGATTTTTGCCCATCTGATGGCTAATAGGTGGTACCTCATTGTTATGTAATTTGCATTTCCCTAATTACTGAGTCTTTTCGTGCTAGTTACATGACATATGTTATTCTAGCAGATTTTAATATTAATAAAGAATATTATAATTACATTTATTTATCCAAATAGTTCATTGCAAACATAATTAACAAAGGCACTCTCCTCTGATAGAATGCTTAGTGAACTCACTGGAGGAATCAGGACTCACTGTTGCCAGTGATGGATTGATTGGTGCCTACTGATGTGCACACTGTTGTTCTCAGGTAGATTTGCTGCACCTTTTTTGAGCTTGTGTAAATTCTTCAAGATGCTATTGTTGCAGGGTGAAGTCACTGGTGGTGAGCAGAGGAACTGGCTAGTGCTCTGGGTATATGTAACTAGTGGTTAACCAGGATTACAGTGAGTCTTGGAATCTCTAAGCCTAAATTGGGAGTTTAGGTTGCCCTATCTCCATATCTAATTGAAAATAAAAACAATGCCAAACTGTAACATGAGTGTAAGGATGTCAAATGAAGGTGTTAGTTTTCTTAGGGTGACTTACTTTGAAATAAAATTCTTTTAGAAACCTATTCTTGCTTAAAGTCCCTCCCCCTTTGCTGGTTGTCTGTAGGTACTTTGACACATGCTTCACTCTGGTCTCTGTTTAACCTGAGATGTGCCTATAGTCTTGGCTGCACCTCTCAGGCAAGTGCATTCAAAGGACTCAGCCCATTCCTGGAGCATGGAGCTGCCATTGCTTGGTCCAGTAGTGCTCCACTGCTACCTTTCCAACGGCCAGTTGTTCTTCTCTGTCTTATATGCCCTTTGGTGTTTCACAACTAGGTTTTAATTTTAGTTTCATGGTCTGTTTGAGTTGCCTTGTACTATTTCATTTTTTTCTCTGATTTCTCAGTTTGTCTATATGATTTAGGCCCATTTTCTTCTTCTTAAAATGTACACACATTTGATTAAATGACTGCTCAGAAAATGAATGAAATTCTTATAAATAATCATTAGCTACTTGTCACCTGCTTGTGTTGGCAATTATAAATGGAAAGGTGTGTCTGTCACTGGGTGCTTTGAATATGTATGTTAATAAAGCAAGAGCTGTCATCTTCATGTTCTGATAGTTACCATCCAGGGACATAGTGTGTCTCTCCATTTATTCGGAGTCTTTTGATGCTTATGGTAAAGTTTTACATTTTTCTTCATATAGATCTTGCACATTTCCCAGTAGGTTTTCCCCAGGGATTTTATAGATTTTTTTTCCCCCCAATGTGAATAAGATTTTTACTAGATTACATTTTCTAATTGGGAGCGCTGGCATAAAAAATGCTATTCATTTTGCATATAGATTTTAAACCCAGGCGTTTTGCTGAACTCCCTTATGACCTCAAATAGTTTATTAATTCATTTTTATTGGGCTTATGGGTAGATGCTTATCTTTTCTACAAAACCTACCAATTTTTAACTCTTCCTTATTATAAATGTTTTTTTAAAATTTAATTTTATTGTTGTTTTATTACACCCATTCCCTTTTTCCTTCCTGCTGTCCCCTTCCCCACCCACCCACTTCCCCACAAAGTCAATCCCACTTGTTGTCCATGTCCATGGTTCTTCCTTAGTCAGTTCCTGGACTAAACTGCTCCCCTTCTTTGCCTCCTTCTTCCCCCTCCCACCTCCACCCTCTCCTCTGCCCACTGAATGTCTTATTCATTGTATTCATGTATCTGGTTCTGTTTTGCTTATTTGTTTGTTTTGTTCATTATTGTCCTGTAATGGGTGACATTATGTGGTATTTGTCTTTTACTGACTGGCTTGGCTTATTTCACTAAGCTTAATACTTTCTAGTTCCATCCATGTTGTTGCAAAGGGTAAGAAAGAGTTCCTTCTTTCTTTCTGCTGTGTAGCATTCCATTGTGTAAATGTGCCAAAGTTTTTTGATCCAATCATCCACTGTTGGGCACTTAGGCTGTTTCTAGCACTTGGCTATTGTAAATAGTGCTGCGATGAACATAGGTGTACATAGGTACTTATAAATTGATGTTTCAGGTTTCTTTGGGTATAGTCCTAGTAGTGGAATTGCTGGATCAAAAGGCAATTCCATTTCTAGTTTTTGAAGGAAACTCCATACTGTTTTCCTGGTAGCTGCACCAGCCTGCATTCCCAAACAACATTGCATCAGGGTTCCCTATTCCCCACATCCTCGCCAACACTTGTTGTTTGTTGACTTGTTGATGATTGCCATTCTGACAGGTACAAATGGTGTTGGCAGGACTGGACAGTGACAGGAAAAAAAACAAAACTAGACCAACAACTTACACCATACAAAAGAATAAGCTCAAGATGGATGAAGGATGGATAAGCAGTGCCATCATAAAGGTCCTGGAGAAAAATAGAGGCACTAAAATTTTAGATATCATATGCAGAAATATGTTTACTGATATTTCACCAGGGACAAATAAACAAATGGGACTATATCAAATTGAAAAGTTTCTGCTCAGCTAAAGAAAACACCAGCAAAATTAAAAGGAACGAACTGTATGGGAAAACATATTTGCCAATGATATCTCAAACAAGGGTTTGGTTTCTAAAATATATAAATAATTAATGTGACTCAACACCAGGAAGGCAGGCAGCCCAATTAAAAAATGGGCAAAACACCTGAACAGACAACTCAGGGAGGGAGACATACAAAGGGACCAAAGGCATATGAAAGAATGCTTAACATCACTAGCCATCAGAGAGATACAAATTAAAACCACAATAAGATACCACCTCTTATTTAAAAAAATTAATTTTTATTGTATGTTTCCATTACCAATTTGGTCCCCCTTTTTAAAGTACATTTTCTTGATTGTGTTGTTAGTTGTCCCATTTTTTTTTTTTTTTTCTATTGGCCCATTTCTGCCTGGTACTTTCCTTCCCTCCAGCGATTCAGCCCTTAGTTCATGTCCATGGGTCATGCATATAAGTTCTCTGGCTTCTCCATTTCCTTTACTATTCTTTCTTTCTTTTCTTTTTTTTAATTTTATTGTTATTGTATTACATCCATCCCCTTTTTGCTCCCCTCTGTACCCCACCCCACCCACCCATTCCCCCCAAAGTCAATCCCACATGTTGTCCATATCAATGGTTCCTTTATACTAGGTTCTTGTCTAAGCTGCTCCCCTTCCTTGCCGCTGCCTCCCCCCTCCCCCAAACCCCCTTCTCACTGACCACTGAAGGCCTATAAACTATATTCATATATTTAGTTCTGTTTTGCTTGTTGTTAGTTTTGTTCATTATTGTCCTGTAATGGGTGAGAACATATGATATTTGTCCTTCACTGACTGGCTTATTTCACTAAGCATAATACTCTACAGTTCCATCCATGTTGTTGCAAAGGGTATGAGTTCCTTCTTTCTTTCTGCTGTATAGTATTCCATTGTGTAAATGTACCAAAGTTTTTTGATCGAATCATCCACTGATGGGCACTTAGGCTGTTTCCATCACTTGGCTATTGTAAATAGTGCTGCTATGAACATAGGGGTACATAGGTTCTTATGAATTGGTGTTTCAGGCTTCTTTGGGTATAGTCCAAGTAGTGGAATTGCTGGATCAAAAGGCAGTTCCATTTATAGTTTTTTAAGGAAACCCCATACTGTTTTCCACAGTGGCTGCACCAGTCTACATTCCCACCAACAGTGTATGAGGGTTCCCTTTGCCCCGCATCCTTGCCAACACTTATTGTTTGTTGATTTGCTGATGATTGCCATTCTGACAGGTGTGAGGTGGTATTTTATTGTGGTTTTAATTTGCATCTCTCTGATGACTAGTGCTGTTGAGCATTCTTTCATATGCCTCTGGGCCCTTTGTATATCTTCCTCAGTGAGTTGTCTGTTCAGGTCCTTTGCCCATTTTTCACTTGGGCTGTCTGTCTCCTTGGTGTTGAGTCTCATTAGTTCTTTCTATATTTTGGAGATCAGACCCTTGTCTGAGGTATCATTGGCAATTATGTTTTCCCATAGAGTTGGTTCCCTTTGAATTTTGCTGATGTTTTCTTTAGATGCACAGAAACTTTTCAATTTGATATAGTCCCATTTGTTGATTTGTCCTTTGATTTCCTTTGCCCTTGGTGCAGTATCAGTAAACATATTTCTGCGTAGGATATCCAAAAGTTTACTGCCTATATTTTTCTCCAGGACCTTTATGGTGGCACTGCTTATGTTTAAATCCTTTATCCATCTTGAGTTGTTTCTGGTGTATGGTGTAAGTTGGTGGCCTAGTTTTATCTTTTTGCATGTTGCTGTCCAGTTCTCCCAACACCATTTGTTGAAGAGACTGTTTTTACTCCATTGGATGTTCCTTCCCCCTTTGACAAATATGAGTTGACCATAGAGTCCTGGGTTAATTTCTGGGCTCTCTATTCTGTTCCATTGATCTATATGTCTATTCTTATGCCAGTACCATGCTGTTTTGATGACAGTAGCCTTGTAGTATTGTTTGAAGTCCGGAATTGTGATTCCTCCTACCTTGTTCTTCTTTCTCAAGATTGCTGTGGCTATTTGTGGGCATTTTTGGCTCCATATAAATTTTTTTGAAGTATTTTTTCTATTTCTGTGAAGTCTGTCATTGGTATTTTAATTGGGATTGCATTGAATATGTAGATTGCTTTGGGTAGTATGGACATTTTAATGATGTTAATTCTTCCCATCCATGAACATGATATATGCTTCCATTTATTTGTATCTTCCTTGATTTCTTTCTTCATTGTTCTGTAGTTTTCTGAACATAGGTCTTTTACCTCCTTAGTTAAGTTGATTCCTAGGTACTTTATTTTTCTTGTTGCTATGGTAAATGGGATTTGTTTTTTCACTTCTATTTCTGTTGTTTCATTATTGGTATACAAAAATGCTTTTGATTTCTGGATATTGACTTTATACCCAGCTATTTTGCTAAATTTGCTTATTAGGTTGAGTAAGTTTTTGGT